>CABFVX010007286.1:0-31954 GCA_902151425.1 Timema shepardi
GCACTCAAAAGGGAACACTGTCTAGGCCTGTCGTCAAAGTGTTTCCCCTCCCACTCAACTAGGGTTGTATATTGTAATTATATCGTTCCATTTGTTTTTTTTTCTCCTCTTTTTGCTTTTCTGTCTCTTCAAGTGTTGGAAATTGTATTTTTGTTTCTTTCTTGATTGTTGTATCTTTTGTTCTACTAATTCATTGAACTAGTAGTTCAAGAGGGGCGGTATGTTTAGAGTTAATATACCTACTGAGCCAGATGTGCTCTAGTTTGTTTGTAGTTAATTATACTTATTAGCAGTAAGTGTCAGCACCACATTGACCCTTTTCTCTTACTGGCTCTGGGCTCGCCTAAACCCGCGCTTTTTTTGTATAACGGTAAAAACAGTGTTCAAGCGTCACCTAGCCTCGAGGTACAAAGTCATGAAACTCTCTTGTGTGAAATAATTAATAAAATGCTCAAGAATCAAGATTGGGGCGCCCCAGATATCATCTCATCGCTCCAGGTACTCATGTCACCATTCGTAAAGGTAGGCTCATAATAAATTAATTGTGTGTTTTTTAATTAAAGCGTGTGCCAAGTTAACACCGTACAGAACAGTATCATTTAAATCAAGACTTAAGATATCCAATTTGAATAAAACTGTTGGAGCCATTTTCAAAGGATTTAAATTTAAAAGCAATAATCATCAGTACACTACTTTGATTAAATAATTTTTCCCTAAAAAATAAATATTCAGCTATAGGATTACTTATCATAAAAGCACTGCCTTGCTTTTCAATCTGAACAAAAATATTGAAACAATTTTTTAAATATTTTGAATTTAAAAAAATTAGCCATATATAAGCCACCTATAAACCAATTTTTCTCTGAAAAGCAAGTATACAGTGCTAGTCACCATGTGTAAAACACCCCTAAGATATACATTTCTAGCAGAATCATTAGTGAGATTTTCAAAAAACATAATTTTCAAAAAATTAGTCTTTAGTTAACTACTATTAACCCCCCATCGGTTGCATGTCATCTGATTGACTTAGCAATGTAGTTGTCCACAATTTAGGTTGCAAAGGGTTGGGTGCGGTCCATCTCCTAGTAACTTCTTGGCTTCCTTCCCTCCGCCGGGAAATTGAGCTGGATCCATGGCACAGTGAATACCAAGGTCATAACAATAGTAATAATCTCTTGACTGACTTGCACCCAATCGTGTGCCTATTGATCGTCATCTCCTGGATGAGTCGCGCCTAAACGTGTAGTATACAAGCTCTAAATATATAATTCGTTAAGTTTTTTTAGTACCTAGGAAATGTTTTAATCTTTGTAATGCAGCAAGATTGTCTTGAAATAAAAAATTGATAAAAAAAAATAAACAGAAAAAACAAAAGTAAGAACAAGTACTATTTGTGCTGTTTTTCATGTGGTCATCTGGATGATGACTCACACCTCATGGTGTAGGCACATTTTCTATATGATCATCTCTTAGATGACGCATGCCTTGAAATGACCACCTTATCACCAGCAAACCAAACTTGACAAATTGAGCAGGCAAGGCGAGCTTCCTATCTTTCTTTCCAGGACCTGACCTAAGTGGTGAAGGCAATGGTAAGGGGTATTTGTTTTGTTTTAAGAAATAGATAGAATGTTACTTCGTTAAAACATCTGCAATAAACATACTGGCTCAATTAGCTTCAAGTATGGTAGATTCGTGCAAAAATATCTTAAGCGGGGCGGAGAAAAAAAAAGAGTGGACCCCACAAGATGGTGACACATCTATTTTAAAAACCTGAACTCCTAAAGAAAAACATCAAACATATTGTGATTCAGAACTAATCCATCGTACATTTGAAATAAGTCTAAAATCTTAACATAATAAGATAAAAAATAAATAAGTGGTACTTAAATATTTTTTTTGTGCATTAGTAAGTATTTATTAGTTTATAAATCGTTCAAGTGATCGTATTGAAAAATGTACAGGTTCTACTATATGAAGTCAAGTATAAAAATTTAAATCTAATTTCATCCATTAAAACAGAAAGATAAATTTTTAAAAAAATTATAAAAATACTTATTGAAATTAAAACAAAACAAATTAGTTATTTTGCAAAAAAAAATTGTTTCTCAAAAAGGGCTTGATGCAGTTTCCCTTAAGTAATAACCTAATATGAATAGTCTGTAATAAGATAATTGAACTTAATTATTTATATCTGACAAAGTTAGATTAGCAATTATTGTAAGCTTGATCAACTCATGAGGAAAGGGCTTAGATCCTGAAAGGTTCATTGGGAGTGGATTTTTAAAATAATGTAATTATTTATTTGAAGTATTTTACATGCACTTTCTGAACCAACTCATTATTTCAGCACAAGAGAATATCTTTAACCCTCGAGTGGGCGCGCTGTGATATTTAACACAAGCAGGCGCGTGGGGTACTTTACACCCCACTTTATTTTCATGGTTCTATTAATATATGTATGAAAGAAATAATTTGTTTTATGGTATGTTTTATTTTAATTAGATCCATTTAAGCCTATTAGATACATATTGTATTAATAACCAAACATATTGATAGATATCAGTATTTATATAATAAAACATAGAAAAAGGTTTGATATTTAGTAAAATATTTTCATGAAAGTTACATACTTAGACATTACTGTTTTGGTAAATAATGGTAATTATTTTGCTAATTAATACTCTTAGAGATACAATGTGATTAAAAGTACAATACAAATATAATAATAATGATGATAATCTAAAATTATTACTAAATTTAAAAGTTTTTAAAAAACTAAACATTTTTAAGAATCAGAATCAGCCTCATTTATGTTGTTACACTCATCACATGTGTACGTTATATGAATGTGATTCTTACATGTAAATTGTTTGCATGTTCCACATTTTAATGTTGTGCCAACATATTTGATCGACCAAACACACACCTTCCTCGTTTCTTTATGGCTAACTTTTTGCCATCATCTTCACGCTTCATAGTACTTACATATTTTCTGAGAAAGGCTGATAATTAAATTGGGAGCAAATTTCAAAGTGAGGCTTCACCATAGTCAAAGCTAGCTTTTCCAAAAATATTCTTCTGGTTGTAAAATTTTGAGATTTTGAAGAGTATAAAATTTGTGCATTAATGCCAGCTATATTTATCAATAAATAAAATACTTTCATAGGCCATCGCCGTGTAATACGTGCAACATCGTATACACTACACATTTGATCCACTGTATCTATTACTCCCTTTGACTTGTTGTAATCCATTATTACATCTCGTTTTTTAGTGTCATCATTGATAGTTGGTGAATCATGCATTGTAGATAATAAAATGACAGCCTTGTTTTTCTTGGGCATATAGGATGTGATAGTCATGTTTTTCTGAAATCCATATATGGTTTTTTATTCGCCTGAAATTCATAGGGAATCTATCTCTTGTTTTTTCTGAGAGAACCACTTCAAATTTATTTTTATTTTATTCCAAAATATATTTTGCCAAGGGATAGCTGGTATACAAGGTATCCCCTGTAAGAGTTTGATTTAACCCTTCAATATCTGAAACCAATCTATTCACAATGTCAATTGGCTTATTTGACACTAGATACCACAATACACTTCTATATACTTTCTGATGAACAAAAATGTATTTGAGCCACAAATTGCAAAAAATTAGATCCCGTAATTTGCAGGTTTATTTGAAATATATTGAACAAAACTGCAGGGCCGCCGAAATGCTTCCAGCTTCTCATCAATTGTGACAAGAGGACCCTTATTATACGTGTTCTTACAATTCAGTACATATGCATCCAAAAATGATCTCACAGCAGCTAGCTTATCTATTTTTCTTTGGTCATTTCTTGTGTCCTTATTGTCAAATCATACAAAGCAAGAATAAAAATAGCTTGTAGCTCATACAAGCACTTAGAATCTGTATTCCGCTTCCATCTGAAGCCCATAATTCTTTGACATTAGTGTGATGTTCCTTTTTGATACCAATAAGGTAAAGTCACCCCAATAATGCCATAATCTCAGCTCTTGACATTTCTTTTCCATCCCTGTTCCTAGAATATAGTGCTGTCAATTGTCTATTTGCAATATGCATATTTGTAAATTTTACAATACCATCTAACATAACCATATCAATAACTTTATAATATGCCGATATTTCATCTTTTATATCCCTTGCAATAAGTTTAGGACCAGGAGATACTTTGACTATGTTTTATCTGTGAATTTTTCCTTTCTTTGAAAAGTCAGTTTTTCTCCAAATACATTCTCTATCTTTTCCAGTAAAATAATCTTCATTAGTTGTAGTTTTACTATCTTCATCTGAAGAAAAACAATCTTGTTCAGACTCACTATTATGGTCACTTTGAATTAAAATTTCCTCATTTTCATCAGAATCAGCGCTATCAATATATTCTTCGTCATCTGACAGCTCCTGCAAATATTATGCCAATTTATTCAGGAGACATCATTCTAAACAAATAGGAATTTATTTGAATTTTTGTATTTAATAGATTTTGCCATTTCTAAAACCAATTGGTTATAACAGAGTTATAAATAAAAAATGAATTATTTTTAGAACAAAACAAGATGTAAATTCAATAATTATATATTATTAACCTTGAAAGGACTCAAACACAAGCGTCTTAGCTCTATTAAAAATAAAAGACAAAAACACACAACAAATAGTTATAATAAGATTTGCATAGAAATGTATTCATTTAAGAAAAATCAATTAGCTAAATATATTAACTTACGTGACTTGAGCGGGCACGTGGAGTAAGCAATACCCCAGTAATACACTCTTTCAAATAAATTCAATTTTCAGACGCACTAATTGATTTCACTGAACATTAACCATATCGGCCGATAGCCAAGGTCACACTAAAGGAATAGATAAAGCAACACGTCAACTAAGCGCCTGACAGTGCTATCACACACTAAAAAGAAAAAAATTCGGGTATTTTATACGCCAGCATGCCCGCTCGAGGGTCCTAGCAATTTGGCCGTAAAAGGTATTTTCTCATATCTCCCAGGGTTCTTTTACATGCCACAATCGGCATGGGACTGACGGCTTTACTTACCCTCTAAAGTAAGTTGTGCTATGGGATTTATCGCTCACAAAAAATCTGTTGATCCCAGCTGGGTTTGAATCCATGAACATTAGGTCCTGAGGTAAGCATCAAGGTTGACTACTATATTGAAGTTTCTCATTCTATTATAATTCTATTATAATTTACCCCCCTCATTATGCACATCCCTTTATTTATGTGTGTATATAGAACAAACATTTTATAACCTACTCCAAAGTGAAGTTTGATTTATAATTAATAAAAAATTCAATAAATAGGAAAACCCCTTACTCTTAATGTAAATAAAATCCCACTTTTACAATTTTGAATTAATTTCAATAATGTGTTTTTACTTTTAAAATTGATAGAGAACATTCAGTTGTGTACATTTCACGGTGATTTATTTTCTCAGCACAATATTAAGTCAGCATAGTTCCTTTTAAGTATACATTAAAAAAAAAAAAGATGTGAATCTCCACCTGCATATTCCTTATTAACACAGAAAAATATTCATTTTCTGTTTCTCAAAACTTTATCAATAAATTGTTTTATTTTTTGTTAGCTTATTTGATTACTTCTATATAATATTTTTAATTTTTGAAATTTAAGGGTTTTGGTTTTAAATGTATTTAAGAATTGAAAGAAAATGTAAGATTTAGATTTAGAATTAGAAAAAAAGAAATTCTACCAATATCTATTTTAAATGTATGTGTGTTCTTATAGCAGACTATATTTGAATGGTGCATTTCCAAAACGTCGTAAATGCCAAAATTAAAATTTTTCAGGAGAGAGATAAAACTAATTTTCTTCTAATTTAATATCGTTAAAGACATGAAATATTACAATGTTATTTAAAGGTACATAAGAAATAAAGAAAATATGTTAAAATGTATTTATCATTAATGACATATGTTAAAAAAAATATCAAACTTCACTTTAGTTACAAAACGTTGTAAGTGCCAACAGAGTAGCAAGTCAAAACGTTGTATATACCAGCATTATTGTTGTTGGACAGCTGCTGTCTTAAGAGACAAATTCAGATAAAAAAATGATAAATTTAATAATACCTCATAAAAGAATTCAGCTACACCAGCTGAATATACATTGAATTATTTTTTATATAAAAAAATTATAATATACAGTAACAATAAAACTGCAAAAGAGAAATTTCAGTACACCATAATGAATAATAAACAGTTAATTATTTTTTCAAAGAAAATGTAAAACTTTAATAAAAGTTTACTATCATTGTCTTTAACCATTGGTTTCTTCAGCACAGTGTTGTCCTGATTGTGCCAATATTGTTTCAAAATAGTGTCGGGCGTCTTATTCCAGATAAGGAATCATTCTCCTGATATCAGCTTTCTTTTTTTCTGGAATTCCGAAATGTGTTCGAGCTGTAGGTAATTGAATGTCTTTGAAGTCCTATAATTTAATTCCCTCCTTCAGCACATTAATCCCTTTACACCAACCTGCAAGCTCACCAGTTCCTTTTGCCACCATCACTTTACCAAATTCCTCAGCTGTAAGGCGGAGCTGTGATGCTGTTGAAATTCCTAACTTCTTTGTGTTTAGTTTAGCATGGGCAATAGTTTTGAAATCATAGAACTCTTCAAACACTGTGCATGTGAAAGGTTTGTTTTGAGCTGCACTAGTAATAATGCGAACCAGATCCATCAATGTGTAAGCCTTACAAACTTTTTTACGTTTCTCGATGACTGCAAAGTCTCTGTCACAGCTGAGAAATGTATGTCCTTTCACTGGGAATTTGTGAACTATTTCAGAAAAATCATTATTGGCTAACAGAACAAGATACATGGCGATAATATACTGATTTTTGTTCTGACCTCCGCAATTGTCAGACCATAAAATGAGCTTCTTCTTTTCACACATACGAACTTCTGTCGTGAGGTATTTGTACAAACAAGAAGCTATTTCCAAAGACCCTCTTCCACCAAAATTTTCTGTCCACAAACACATAGTTCCCCTCCCCGTGACAGAGTCGTGAATTCCTAAATTGCAAGCCGCAAGCTGCTGGGAATAATACATTTCTGTATGAGTGAGTTGAGGGATATACATCTGTTGCTGTAGATCGAAAGCAATAACATAAGCATCAGATGTTGGAGCATTTTTCATGTCAGATGACATTAATTTTGTGGCAGACTCTGCTCGACGGTGGTGTAACACTTGCTCTATAATAGCTGATTGATCACCTGACTTTATTTTGACAGCAAGGCTGTCACAAGTAGAGCAAGTATCAACCTTGGGTCTTGCAAATGACAAGTTGAATCGGAAAAGGAAAATCTCGTTATACCACTGTCGTGTAACTGGGGGCCTGCCAGGAGGGCATTCAGAACAATACTTCTCCAAAAAAGCACGGTACATCCTGCTTACATTTAAATCTGGGGATAAGAAGAGCTTGTTTGGATATATTTTCCTTGCATAGTGGCTTTCAATGGTGGGAAAGCTCTTAATGTGCTCCACAATTTTATCTGTCCACTCAATGTTATTAAGAGTCCTTCGTGACCCTCCTCTTTGATCTGAACTATCCATTTTACCAGCCAATATCTTCTCCCCCAACAGTTGAACCCTTCTTGGAGTCACCTCAGTTGGAGAATTTTTCATTTTGACTATCTTCAAAGTTTTTGGAGATACATATTCACTACCCGAATTTCTTTGTTTTTTCACTTTATTTTTAAACCAGTTATCTTCACATCTTTTTTTCTTAGAAGGTTGACCTACATTAGATTTCATAGCTATAAAAATCAAAATCAAAGAAACAATGAAAAAATGCAGCTCAAATAAACAAGAAACATACACAGAGTTGTTGTCACTAGTCACTATTACAAAGCAACTGGCCTACGATGCCGCTCGAATTGCACCTTGGCTGTTACAACGTTATGACTTGCACAACAGTTCAACTTAAATTTTCTACCGCTAGGATCAGCACTATCTTGACACAAATATTACACAGTGTGAAGCGTGGCATTTACAACCCATTTCCGTTATAAAAAGTATTTCACCTATATGTGGCATTTACAACGTTTTGGAAATGAACCATTCATTTAGTCAAGTAGGCTAATTGTTTGATTTATATTTTAAATTAAGATTCAATATAGAAATGTAGGATGATAAATTTTACTATTTGTTTTTCAATTCCTACTCATTCTTGGAAGAAACTTTCACTTCTGAAGTGCAGATATCTCACTAATAAATGTTTATCTTGATATATGATTGATGTGTAAATAATTTTATAAAATAAAAAACTATTCAAAAAATTACTAATAATTATAGATGTTAGATACCTAGAAACAATTATTCAAGCATTAAACATTAATCAATACTTTAAGAAGTTGATTTAACTTGGTTTTTAAATAGTAATACTTCTTTTAAAACTAATATAAATTACAGTTACAAAATATAATTATTTAAAAACTCACCTTCCGGGTCAGACCAAAGTAAATCACACATTGGGCCATCATGAGGTACTTCTTGCTTTCTGTCAATAGTCCTAATTTGGTCTAGTGTCTGTATTGAAGGTGAAAGACCACCATGAACACAGAATATCTAAACAAACAAAAGAGTTAACACACAATTTCCAAAATGGTGTAAATAAAATGTAATGGCACTCTTACTCATACCATAAGAGCATAAATATTTGCAGATTTCTATAAAACAAATGAAACATTTATTGATTATATTACAGGTTTCAAGGGATTTTATATGGCAAATATATTAAGATCACTCATGGTCTAAAAGGAAATACTATGTAATGCATCTAATCACTCTTAAAGATAAACTATTACATACACAATTTAAAAAAAACTAAACTGAAAAAAAATTAGTGCTGTTAAAAAATAGTGGATTGTCTAAGACAGGGGTCTGCAATCTTTTTGGGTCTCGATCGACTTTTATGTTAATCAAAGGTCCTGTGACCATCCTTCCTTTCTCCGCTCAACTTTTAAAAAAATATTTACTTTGTGTTGGATGGAGGGAGGGGAGGAATGGGAAGGTCAGGGTCACATTTAAGGTAATTTTCATTCATAAAGTTGTGCAACTAATTAATAAATATATACAGAATGTGTGCTGTGGCTTTCATTTTAAGCTATATTTAGTATTTTATAGTGGCCCAGGGCTGATAACATTTTAGGTACTGAAAAAAAGCAAACAAAATTATTTTATTGATTAAACAAGTTACCAAATAGTGAGCAAAATAACAATGAAAATATCAATATATTAGATTTTCATTTCAATGTCTAAAAACAAATATAAACAAGCAAGAACAAACTTGGGAATGTTTGAATCAATTAGAATAGTAGTAATCTTTTTAAGCTTACATCTTTTGACAAAACGATTCTCAATACCTGCTAGAAATTAAATATAGGATACATTTAATTCTTGATAACTTTTTTTTAAAATCATTATGTGAAATATAAGAGTATTAATAGTCTTATTCTGTGCTGCACAATTTGCCAAGGAACAACGGAGTACTGTGGCAAGCTGTGTGTGCTGTGTGGCCACTGAACCAAAGCCCCACACTTTGTTATAGAGGAACACAAATCAACTTAGTGCAAGTGGCGATCGTGCATTGACTGAATTTCATACTTACTAATATTTTTAATTCATCTGACAAAAACAGAAAGCTTTTGCACATAGTTAAATTTATATATTATTCAAATTACTAATGGTTCAATATAATTGTTGTCAAATGTTAAAGAAGTGAGCATAGAATAAGAACTATAAACTTTAATCCTGAAACATTTGAAGTTACTTCAGGAAACAATAAATCTACACTTTCATAAATCTGCAATCATTAGATTGGGTGTAAATACATTTTATGCAAAGGTTACAATTCAGTATTTACCACTCAAGAAGCAAGAGGAATGCATGCAGTTGAAGACTAATTGATATCTGAAATTAAAATTTGCCAACAATGAACTGAAAATGTTTTAGTTAGATATTAAAGATGATTACCTACTCCCCTATAAAAATTTCGTATCCTAAATTTACCATTTACAATGACATATTTGTGAAAATTGAGTTTTTAAACTCTTACTAGAAGAAAAGAGAGTGACTTAGGAAGATTTTCCAGGAAATAAGAGTAGCCTTATTAACCATTTCACCAAACATAGGCTGTATTTGTTATGCTAGGTAAGATCAATTATCACAATGATTGAAACAATAGTTTAAGTTTTCTTGAAATATTAATTTTTTTTTATTATGCAATTATTTTCATTTTAACAAACATCCGTGGCAATTGTCAACATGACAAGAAGTTCGATTCGATGATTTCAAAAAATTACAATTCATAAGTAGAGATGCAAAGGGTGGGGTCTTTTTAAGGGGAAAAGTGGTGTTATTTTTCACAAAAAGAGATGATATGTTATGCTGAAAGCGATATTATTTATGTAAATATGAGTCCAAAGAGTATTCATTAAAAAAAAATAGGTCTTAGGTCCGGATAATGGTAGCACGCTTTTGGATACACAACAATGTATAAACCAACATTAGGTAACTAGCATATGGTGAGCACACAGGGATGTTCAATTTTATTCCCATACAGTAAATACATGGCTCCATAATTAATCAAAGTGGTGCTATTTTATTCTAGACTTGTTCCAAAATTAGCATTGTATTTATTTTTTATGTCTCCATGCCAAGTTAATTGTAAGATAAACTTTTCTTACATTGTTAACTAAATTAACTCTCAAACGTAAACATTGCCATTTAAACCAGATTATTTTCCTTAAGGTTAGTTCTTTTGTCGGTTAGAACATTGTTGTGCGTCACAAGAAATATTTGAGTAAACTTTTGCACATGGTAATCAAACAGCCTCCTCACATGTCTTTATCCAATTCATATTAAAAATCCTCCTTCTTCTTGGCCATATTCAACTGAGGGATTACCTATGCCTAGAATTTGGTACTTCCTGATATTTTAGACAATCTCCTCTATGTGTTTGTCTGATTTGATGTGTTTCACACAGCAATACCTGCGGTCTCTTAATACAGTAACGCTACAGAACTCGCATAAACTGTCTAAATTTTTCACTCATATTGTGTATTTAACTATTTATCAACATATATAAATATGCACAAAATATTTAACCCTTAGAAATTGATATCTAAATATCATTAATTTCGATTTTTACAAATAGCATTATCAATATAATTGATTGTAAATCTATGTTCACACCAAACATGCCTGCCTGTAGAAAGGTCCATACATAATAATGTCCTTTCCTGAACCTTGCATGAAATCTTTTAAAGGCTGAAAACTAAGAATCAATCTATTGAAATTGAAATTTATCTATCATAATATGTTAAAGAAGAAATCATGATTTTTAAAGTTAACCTAAAAAAACTAAAAAAAAAGCCTAAATATCTGTGAAAATACTCAGATATCCTGTGATCCATTTTATATATTTAAAATCTGCAAAAAAGTAATACTATTTGTATAAAATGCAGCCCTGGCATAACAATATCGCTTATGTTTTCATGTTGAAAAATATATTGAAGTGTTATTTGCCAGATTACAAAGAAATTGTGTTTTTTTAGAAAAAAAATAAATTTGTATTTTTTGTGTGAAAACAGTAAAATTATTGTAAAAATTCATGTTGTCGCAAATGTGAATTTTGCATTACCTTATTTATGAGTTTTAAGGGGCCAAAATCGCTATTTTATAATTTTCATATATCATTATTATGGTGAAGTAAATTATTCTATGCAAATAAAATTTAGTATGACTAAACATGGATATGAAATATTTATATGTTAAAGATAAAATAATTTTTAATGTATGAGCAACATTTTTTACACTCTGAATGGCACATACATTGATGGATTACTTATACTTTGGCGTGAATGTTGTAATTATATTGATTTGGATTAATCTAAAATATGTAAATGTCATGGATGAAGGTAAATTTTTATTTAAAGTACTATATGTAGAGTATCCTTTTAAGATTCATTCATGAAGAAACACGAGCTTCGCGGAAACAATGTGAAAAGGATTTCACCCCTAAAATATATTTTTATACCATCTTTCTTGTTAAAAGAATAAATGGTCCATTCTTGTTAAAGGGAACAACTTCAGAGTATTTGGCAAAAGACGCCAGATCCCTATACCAATAAGAAGCTAGTCTTCACAAAACCTGTCGCCAGGACTCTTTCTATTAGTTGGATTTTACTCTCTTGAAAAGGGGAGAGAAAGGCAAGGGGTATGTTTAAGGCATCTCCGAGATCGCACAAGTCAGTCACAGTCTAACACATTATAAAATAAGTCACATCAATATCACAAGTGTGCAGTGATTTAAAACATTTAATTGAAATATGTATACGTAACTAACAGGTGTAATTTAAATAAACCGTGTGTGAAATAACAGCCATCAACATTTCTCTTTCTTCAATTTTATTAATATATCGATTTAATTAGTGCTCGAACACGGAGCTATAAACAGCTGATTAAACGGTATCTTTTCTGTACAGTGATAATAGGCGCTCGATCACGGAGCTTTATACAACCTATAAATTATCACAGCATTATATCAGGGAATTAATCCATAGTGTTTCAATCGACGCCCAAAGCGGAGTGATTGATCACATAGTATTACAATTGGCGCCCAGCCGCAACGCGGATCCTCGAATCCCCGAGACAAGAAAGAGACTCCACCGACTGAAGGACACACGACATACTACAAGGCACACCAACGACGAACATCCATCCGAGAACCGTGGTGAAACAGACGTTCCACGCACGGCACACTAAAAGGCACACCAACGACGAACATCGTACTGAGGCGGAACAAGCTGACTGAAGACATCAAATTAGTCAGATAAGCCTTAGATAAATTTATATTATTATAAATTTAATTAATTAATTATATTTAAATAACTTTGTTTTAATATTTTATAATCATTAATTTTAGTAAATTCTGGAAGGGAAAATTAGCAGATTCAAATGATAATAGTGATGCTACTAGTTGTTCTGACGAGATAGAATATGAAAATAGACCTAGGAATCAGTTAGTTCTAGAAAAATCAGACGAGGAAAAAATAGAAAGTGAGCAGGACAAAGAAAGCGAGCAGGACAATGAAGGGTCATTTGCAGAGGGAGAGAGAGAGAAGATAGGGCAGAAAAAGATACACAAAGAAATGTTATAGTGGATGAGGAAGGGCGAGAAAAGATTAGGGAACATACAATGGAACAACCCATAGTAGATTTAAATCAAATTATGAAAATGTTACAGCAAATAATGAGAAAACCAATCAGAAAATAGATAGAAATAGCCAAGAAAATAGATAGAAATAGCCAAGAAAATAGATAGAAATAGCCAAGAAACTAATCAGAAAATAGATAAAAGTATCCAAGAAATTAAACAGAAAATAGATAAATGAAAACAAGAAATTAAACAGGAAATAGGAAAATGGAGCCAAGAAATTAAGCAAAATTTAGATACAACTAATCAGAAATTAGATACAAATAGCACTTAACTTGAACCAAACAATAAAGAATTAAGTGCTAAAAGAGTTAAGTAAGGGGATTTGTGAGCAGAAATTTGGTCATTTAGAGCAAAAATTTGAACAGGTAGAGGCAGTTCATCAAAACTTAGGGCAATTCAAATTAATGGAACAGATTACGCCTAGTAAAAAAGAAATAGAAACAGTAGAAAAAGAATCAATTAAAGGATTAATGGAAATAGAAATGAAAGTTGGGAGTTTAGAACTTCAGGTAGAAAACACAAAAACTAATGTTAAGTTAGTCTAACACAACCTTGAAAAAGAAATAAATGAGGTAAAATCAGTACTTGATGCTCAGCAAGACGCGAATAAAATTTGAATTAAAGATCAGATAGATGGGATTGTTAAAAAAAAAGTAGAAAAACTAGATAAAAAATTTACCGATTTTGTGGTTGAAAACCATCAAAGAAATCAAGAAATTAATGATCAATCAAACATGTATAATATTGATAGGCCTAGACAATCGTCTAACCCTCAAATCAGAGAAATTAATAATGGACAAGATAGGCAGAGATATCACAATAATTATCCAACGCCAGAGCAAAATAGAAGATATCCACATCATAGTATAGAGTATCGACAGGATAGGAACCAAGGACCTTCAAGACAAATAAATTCGAATGATAAACAAATGAATAGAAATAACAATGCAGGTCATCCCAGATTAACAACCACTAAAATACATCAACCTCCAAATTTTAATTTTGTACTACTATTTTCAGGGACATGGACATCAAATTTAAATGAGTATGTCTCACATAAAATATTCGATCCAGAAGGCAGTAAAGCGTTTAAATTTCGAATCATTTAAATGTAGAAATCAGAAGTTTCATTAAAGATTTATATTTTAAATAAGTAAAATAAGGGTAACAATAATTATTTAGACGTAGTAAGAAGTGTTGGAGGTATAATTTCTTAGTAAACATTCAACTGCGTTTTTTTTAAGAAAGGTAAGAAAAAATTAAGTGCGTATTTGTAAGTCACCACTAAAATAGAGATTCAAAGGAAGCCATCAACAAACCCTCACTATGTAGTGAGACACTAATATTTTTTTGTTTGTTTGTAAAAGTGTAATGTATTTCCATGTAGGTTGGCTACCATGTGTGGTGACGCAATAAACTATCTGCTTCCCATCATGCCCCATCCTAAATGGCTATTGAGAATATTATCGATAGTGTTCCCGACCAAACCTCCCAGTCAAGCAGGAACATTAATTCCACTAAGTCGTTATTTGATTTAAGCCGTCCTTACCATAATAGGGATGTGGCAAAAAGGTAGAAGGGTTTTTATTAACATGTACACCCTAAAACTAGTTGTCTAAATCTATTGTTATTTTCTACGACTCCAAAACGAGATTTAAAGGTAAACATAATAATATTGTTCAAAAGAAGAGAGGGTAAGTAGGACAACGACAGTTACTTGAAGGAACTACGCAGAATAATAACAACAATATTTCTTTATGGCAGATTCAAACCTGATATATATAAAAACGTGAAATCAAGTTTTAAAATATAAATTCTGTACGAATTATATCAATTTCATTTGGATTTAAAATAGTTACAGGAAATTATATAATAATAGGAGAACAGATAAGGAGGGGGTATGATCCCTTGGGAAGCATGCAAAGATTAAGATCAGATAAAAGGTATGATGAGGGATTGGATACATATTGTCAACTAGTTAAGTTTTATGTGAGTAAATTCAAAAGATAATTTTAAATTTATAAAAGTTAAATAGTTTCAGTATAAAGATAAAATTAGGACGTTTAATTAATTAATAGACGATCTTGGAAATCAGAATAAATATATTATTTCACCAAAGATGCATTTTGTTAATGAAAATTAAAATATGAATCTTAATATTTGTGTGGGGGGTTATTTTAATTTAATTAATTACATTTCAATAAATTCAACGATAATGATTAAAATATTAAAATAATCACAGAATAAGCTCATGAACTAAAGGATAAGATTAAGGATATATAGAGAAATTAATTTATATATGCACTTGAGTACAGTATTACATTAAGTTAAGGTGAGTGGAAAAAAGAGGATAGTAGTGTCTTGTTTAAAATAATTTTTTCAGATAGAGACGTTAAGGCGTATTACTTGAGGAATATTGAGGAGATAAAGTATTAAGATATGCAATCGTCGTAATGAATTAAAAGATGACCTGCAGGGTTATTATGACCACGACGCAAAACGAATTTGCGACCGTTAGCAGAGAGACGCTAGACTTTGCGTCAAAAGTTATTATGGCCGACCACTTTGCGAAAGCAAAGTCCTTGCGAGCGCAAATATTTTCCTAGTTGCGTGACGCTAAGTTGCGCAGACATTTTACTTGTCCTTTGGTTTGCGTTATGAGGTTATGTTTGCTAGTTTTTGTAATTTATTAGGTGTTTTGTGTTACATTATTTAAACTTGCCATCGCATTAGCCCAATATAATAATCCCAAAACGTTGTTGTGTGTTTTTCACATAAATCTAACTTTAAATAGGCCTATATCATAATGTAGGGATAGTACGCTTATACTGAATGCTAAAATAATATTTTCTTTGAAACATAACACTATCAAATTGCATTATTAGTCACCATCAACACACTTATCATTCTGTTGACAAGGTAATAAAAATGCAGGACTAATTTGTTCAAGAAGCCTCAACAAAACTTTAATAATGTAATCCTATTTAAACTGAATCGTACATATAGTAGTAGCTACTATCCACATTAATGTGAGTTGTAGGCCTATGAAATAATGCAACCAAGACTGGAAAAACCAAAATAGGCCCTAGATTAATGTTTACATGTGGTATGGCTTAGGCCTAGGTTTTTTAATCATAAAAGGTTTACTAAATTTATCTGAAATCAATAATTAGTTGTTAGGCCTAGTTATACTGAAGTGAATAAATTGCAAACAACTCATTATAAAGAAATATAATATCCTTATATTCTTAATCACTTAACTAAAGTCTCAATAATTCCTTTTAATTAAAAGATGCATTTTACTTTTTTTAGCCATCCAAACCACCCTTTCGTTTACTTTTTTTGTTAACTTAGTAGGACGACTGACATTAAGTTGTCGAAAATATTCAGTGTGAAAACAATTTTTGGGAGATTTTGAACGCTTTCATCAACTTTAAATAATTAGTTTTATTTTCTAAGATCTTAACACCGCATATTTGATTCAATCTCAAACATGAGAACCTTTTCAACACTGTAAATTAATAAAATTAGCACAAAGTCGGCCTATATATGTTCAAGTGGAGTACTGTATAGATAGGAAGTTATCTTTATCTAATCTCAACTCAATCAAACAACATAAAATTTAAAACACCTTACTGTAGGCCTATATCTTTGAACGTTCAATTTTTGGCTTGACAAAATCGAGAACGGTTTTACAATAGGCCTACTAAGAAAGCCAAAATACAAAATATTAATCTACTGTGTGATAAATGTTGTTTTTGAAACAAAGTTTTATAAGGCGTATATTTGTTTTGTTGTAAATTAAAGTTATTTTAATTAAATTAGGCCTAAATATAAGGAGAAGTGTACATTATAAACTGTTGAAATTATTTTAAATTAATGGAATAAAACACACTTGTTCCAGTATCAACATGAATACATGAAGAATAAAGCATTGGGTTGTAAAGCATACATCTTACAAAAAACATTGTTTCTTTATTAGCCAACTTTTCATATTAATTTATTCATTTCCCCGTGTGACATTACTATTTTTATGCATAGTTCACATGCTTTTTTGACTACAATAAGTTATGTGTATTGAATAATGTAAGCCTAGTATTTTTTCATTTCAAATCGTAAGCAAACAAAGTTATACGAGAGATTTATTAAATTAAGCTAGGTTAAATCTTTCTTGAAAATAATGTGACTTGTAATCAGCTGTTTGGGAAAATAGAAATAAATGAATAATGTCCAGTCATGAATACCAGCATTCTTGAAATAAATGTAACTTATTTCTAGCCTCTAACTTCTTAAAAGGTAATATTCTTTGGAAAAGTGTTGCCAACTGTTGACGCAAACTGATTTTATTCTGTGCGTTGACGCTAGAAGCAAAGTCGAAGCTAAAACTAGCGGACGATACAAAGTGTGGTGGTCATAATAACCCAAACGCTATCTTTTCCTCTAAAGTGAAGCTAACTAGCGGTAGCAACTAACTTTGCGTCGAATGGTCATAATAGCCCTGCTGAGGGCATCCAGCAGCGTCGAGGAATTAAGGTGTATTGGTCAAGAAGTTGAGATGTATTAGTTGAGAAATTAAGATATATTAATCCATGGACTTACCTATAGGCAAGCCATGATTAATAAATTAATTTTCTGGTGAGTCAACGAACCACCAAGAATCAGATAGCAGGTATTCACAAGCATAGAGTTAGCACAACGCAGGGAGATGTCAGCAATTATGATAATGAGAAAAAGACCTAAGTTTTCCACTAATAAAATATTATGCAACGGTAAAAATCTACATTGAAACTGATAGATATGTAGGAGATTATGATGAGGTTTGAAAGGGTATTCTGTGATTGGGTGATGTAATATTGATGTATCAACAAGAATAATGAGAGATAATTAGAGTGTTGTATCTAATTATGCTATAGTAACAGATTTTAATTATGATTTTATTTAATTTAAATACCTAAGGCAAATAGGCAACATTCAAATGTTTTGATCAAGAGAAATATGTAGTTAAAAGATTTTTTCACTAAGGAGAAGATAATTACTCAATTATAATGGGGAAAATGATTTTCAATATTTCACAGTATTGTGACATATGATTTCATAATAATTTCAAGTGTGCTTTAAGAAACCAAGATTGTTTTATATCCATTTCAATTATTTTAGACAAAATAAGGTCAGGTTAGTATAGAATATTCTTTAGCTCACACCAAAACAGGTTGACAATACAAGGGTAGAAAAAAAAGAAGGTAAGGTAGAAGGGTTTGACAGCTGTGTCACTAGCAAGGTAAAGAAAGTAAAAGGATTTGACCTTGAATAAAGAACTAGAGTTTGCAAACAACAAAATATTATAAAACAACAGATTTTAATAATAATTGACTGAGAATGTAACTAACTATGTAATAACTGATGTTAAAATTAATTTACTGAGAATGTAATGATGTAGGAACTGATGTTAATATTAGTTGATTGATAATGTAATAGAGTAATAACTGAGGTTAATATTGACTGAAAGTGTAATAATGTAATATGCCTTGCTCGATGGCAAGCAATTAATAGTTCTATGGTAGTTAATTAAATGAGGTCACATTAATAAATAAACAAACAATCAAATCAATAAAAAGAAATGTGATAAACTTGACCCATTTTTCAAGTAAAATTAAGGTAACTATTAAAAATATGTAAAATAAATTTTTAATAAGAATAGTTTAATTAAGTAAATTTATAATTAAATTTATGTTGTACTACAAATGTTTATCGTAGAGAATTTGGTACACAGTGATTCATTGGATAATTAATAACACACATAAAGATTTGAGTTTTTATAGAAATAATCGAGCTACTGATGATTATATTAAACATTTTATAAAAAATAATTTCATTATTTATATTTTATTACAACGATTTAAGATTTAAATTAAATTTAAGATACTTTGAAGTATTTCAGCTATAAATTTATATTAATTTTAAAGATTTTCAAATTATTCTTGTATTTATTAAATTTAATTACCTAAACTCAAATATAAAGTTGATTATTCAACCAAAACAATTTATAATTTTTTTCAAATTTGTATGTGAACATAATATTTTAAGAACATAACAACGAGTGCTATAATTTTTCAGTGAAATTAAGAAAATAAGTAAAGAAAATAAAAATGAAACATAAAACAGGAAATTCTCCGTATATTCATCAAGAAGACTGGACATTAAAAATAATTAAATGTGACAACGGATAAATAATATATCATAACTTTTGTATTGTTATACAAGTAAATTGCAATCAATGTTTATACACATACACAATTTATGTAACTTACACTCCACAAAATTATATATATTTAATTTTAAGAATGATCAAATGTTAAATATGACGTAACTCTTGCACAGTATGGGATTTGCTTCTATCAAAATTCATTGAATTCATTTAAGATATAAGAAAATGAGGGGTAATTGTAATGATATTGATTTGGATTAATCTAAATTATGTAAAAAGTCATGGATGAAGCTAATTTTTCTTTATAGTAATATATGAAGAGTATCCTTTTAAGATTCATCCATGAAGAAACACGAGCTTCGCGGAAACAATGTGAAAAGTATTTCACCCCTAAAATATATTTTTTATACCATCTTTCTTGTTAAAAGAATAACTGTGTCAATTCTTGTTAAAGGCAACAACTTCATAGTATTTGGCAGAAGACGCCAGATCCCTATACCAATAAGACGCTAGCCTTCACAAAACCTGTCGCCAGGAATCTTTCTATTAGTTGGATTTTACTCTCTTGAAAAGGGGAGAGAAAGGCAAGAGGTATGTCATATATAAACCATTGTGCGTATGTTTAAGGCATCTCCGGGATCCAAACATCTACACCGAGATCCCGCTCACGCACAAGTCAGTCACAGTCTAACACATTATAAAATAAGTCACATCAATATCACAAGTGTGCAGTGATATAAAACATTTAATTGAAATATGTATACGTAACTAACAGGTGTAATTTAAATAAACCGTGTGTGAAATAACATCCATCAACATTTCTCTTTCTTTAATTATATTAATATACCGATTTAATTAGTGCTCGAACACGGAGCTATAGACAGCTGGTTAAACGCTATCTTTTCCGTACAGTGATGATAGGGGCTCGATTACGGAGCTTTAGACAACCTATACATCATCACAGCATTCATATATCAAGGAATTAATCCGTAGTGTTTCAATCGACGACCAAAGCGGGGGGATTGATTCCATAGTGATACAATTGACGCCCAATGCGCGGCGCTTTTAATTCATATTATTACAATGTCAATTCTTTCTGTGGTCACTAATTGCCGCTTTTCCAACAGAATATGCTTGTAGGTGTAAAATGTATTTTCCACATCACAGTATGTCACTGGGGCGTATTTTAAAAGAAGAATTTTCTCAGGAGTATCTCTATTTGATGAATATACTGGGTTTCTTTTTATCACTGCCTGAAACTTAGTAGAAAAACTTTCACCAGTTTTGTCTTTTACAGCATTTAAACTTGAAATTGTGTTTTTTATGATATCCATAGATTCGTGTAGTGGAAATCCAGAAGTTTCAAACCGTTTAATACTCTCTCTAGGCCAACAGAAATTTCTCCTGGTGTATGCAGTTGAACATACAACTTTTGGATCAATGAAAGAGCTGTGAGATTCACATACAGATATCACACACTCAGGAGTGAACATATCTACCACTGACATCACAAATCCAAATTGTTCATAGTAGAAGTTGGCTGTTTTATTCATGTTCCTCATCTTGTTAGAACTAATTGCAGGGGCAACAGCACATCATACAAGAGTTAGTAAGTTTTGACGTGAGACTTTCATAAATAGGTCTTGTATTTTTTTATCACATAAATCATTCTATTCATTTGTAAAGACTGGACTCTAATGTATTTCGCAACACGATGTAGTCCACAAGCCAAACTTGTAAGATGGATCATATCAGGCTATAACAACTTCAAGGCACTTGTTATTTTCATTATATACGCCGTGGCATCCGAATATAATACCAGGGCCTTCTCTACGTTAGCTCACCTAGGCCACACACACAATTAATTATTAACGAATCTTACAACATGATACATATGTTCCAACACTTTTCAGTAAATCAAATACGGTTTGGAAATATCCTTAGGCTCTATCTTACCTACCACAAGGTTAACAAAAATATTACCCTAAAACATGCATGATTTCATCCACGGCGACACATATGAAGGCATTTTCTATGTAATTTATTATCCTTTTCATTGTTTCTTCATAATATATATGGAGATAATTCTTTCTGAGTATTGATTGATCAGGAATTTGTCCCTTTCATTATTGTCACAAGAAGAATGCAAATTCAGGCACTTGGAATTTAAAGCATAGGATGTTCGCAGCGACCATTGCAGCACACAAGTCCTTACAAAATTAGTTTCTTTAACTGTAAAGAAGGCACCTGCATCTTTGTTTAAAAAAAGGATTTTTCAAGTAACTCTGATTTTTTTTCATACTAAGTGTGCACCACATATTTTGCTCCAATTGTGATTTTACAGAACATCCTTTTTTTTTGCATGCTTGACATATTACAACTTTACATACATTCAGTTGTTAAGGAGTCGTAGATCCCAGCCCATTATTTTAATTTACCAGTCTGCAAGATTTGGCTGGTGTCATGGTGAAAAAAAATAAAAAATCTTATTGTAGCTTACTGTTAAACTTTCACTTTCAACTGCTCATGTGAAACTAAAATCACTTGGAGATAATACAATACAAGAATGTAAATCGTTGGACTAGTGTGTTGGAGGGGAGGTAGGTTCCAGACCAAAATTCCTTATCTGTTTGCAAAATGCTTTAAAAAAATGCATCAAAAGGTTCATTGTGAGGAAAGAAGGCATGTACTTAGTGAGAACAACACTTGGCTACCTGAATTGGATTTTGCCCTTTTCAATAGTTCATTGAAAAATTTCTTTCAGCTGACTTATGCAAACCTAACCAAATCAAACAATGTTTAAGTATTAAACAAATTTGCAATTAGTATAGAGCTAAATTAAAACATCACAAAGTAGGTAGCTTTATGTATATGTCAAAAAAGTAAAAATATATAAAATAATGATCAAATAATATTTGATTTACATTTTATATATTGTATTAACCCTAATATTGTGATTCGTTAAGATTTATATTTTCTGAGCATCTAAATGGCAAGGATTACAATATGTATTTACATAAAAATCCCAGCTCTAGTAATGACTTCCAGAGTTTTGTAGCTTTACCCTTTTCCTACAATACAACTATTAAAAATGTATTTGATTGCAATGGCTACTATATATATTACTATATAATTGTGTTATGTTCTTGTGATCTAGTGCAAAAAGAGACCAACATGTTAGTCAATTGGGCAATTAGAGCGTGCCTCTCCAAAATTTGTTCAACATTAACGCTTTCTAATAAAAGCTATGGTATAATGTGTATTTTTTACACAATGGGGGAAGAATTAACTCAAGTCCAAAGCTACAATAAAAACTTTTAAATCAGTTTGAGAGCTGTATAGCGTAAAAAAAACTTCAGTTAGTAATTCACAAGGTGGAGGGCAGCTACCCCCTAAAAAATTCTCTTTCCAAACAAATTCCCTACCACAGTAATTAATTATTTTTATTATTATTACTATTAGCACCACATCTAACTACCCATTCGAGTTATACACACTTATGCTAATATGTAATGGTTGGGTGATGGTGAGATGAAATGGAGGACTTACAGTTTAATATAGGATCCGAACCACGGTGGAGGCCTGGCATTCCACACATTCACAAGTTGTGATTAATACACATCTTGTCAAGGTGAAGGAAAGGTTTGGCAATCAGATATATCTGTGCCGGAACTGAGTATTGAACCCTCGATCCCCAGCACAGAAGTCTGACACCTTAAGCCTAAAAGTAAAAAATCAAATCCTACATACGTACTTGGATCACATCGTTTTGAGAGTAGCTCCTGAATATACTATGCACTTTTATCAAATTATGAGTATATGATAAGAGGCTATATCTTTATTTTTATGCACTTATCTACACTCTAGAATCATTGGGGCCCAAACTTGTTGAATGGCATACCACCCGAACAATTTTCATATTTTGGAGTACCACCAAGATAGTGCTGAATATGTAATATTTAGGTACATTTTAATGGTGCCCAGGAATATAATCACAAAGCATCATTTATAGATTAACAGATTTTATTTATCATTATTTAACATTTTTACTTAATAAATATGGATAATAGGGCACACATATAAAAAAATATAAAAAACACTCATATTTACCCCTCCAACAACTGTTTGAATCGCTTTTCTTTTTGGTTTGACTTGGTTGTAATATATTTATGGTATTTGATGAGACATTATATTTTTACAACTTGAATTTGCTTGTTTTGTTTGGCTTCTCACGGCGTACTACCTTGAATGATTAAACATACCATTGGTACACGTACCAAAATTTGGGAACCGCTGCTCTAGATAATTGAGCCGAATACTTGGCAAGTGCTCTTTTAAGCTAATTGTTAAATTCCCATATTTTTGTATCATATTTTGATTAATTTACAGCCTCTAGGTCAGTCCTAAGATTACACTAGTTTGTGAGTCGTGTGCTTATATAGTCACGTTTCAGTGTATATATTCAGAAATGGCACGATAAATAATTATTCAAATATGATTTTAAAAAAGGTTTCTAAGTCATGTGCTAATATAGCCAATTTTCAGCATGTTTAGAAAGTGCATGAATAACTTTCCAATTGATTTTAAAAATCTAGAGAATCATTTTACTATACAATTAGTGACAAATTTGTCTTTCAAACAACATAGCAATAAGCAATAAGCAATAGGCATATGATAATTATGTTTTCATTAAACACAGGTTTAAAACTGTTTCAATGTACTAGAAAAATAAAACAGTTTTCAAAGTAGTGTATAATAGAAATAGGAACAAAGCATATTTAATGTAGCCTGTTTATTCAAACAATTTGTGAACCCAAAACTTGTTTGACATTCAGAATACAGAAAACCAATCGACCAAAAGAGTGACACACGCCAGGGTAGGGAAAGTAATAGAGTGGTGGGGGTATTCCCTCTCCTCAAGTAGGTACTTAGTTCAATAAGGAAGATAAGACCCAAAATGAAATTTGATCTTCTATTCTGCAGCACCTTAATATAGATTTAACAAGATTTGTATTTCAAATGCTTACCCACAACAGATGTTATAGCTTTTAGCCTTTTTACACTGAACATCAAGGATTTAGGCTTTGTGAACATAGTATTAGTGCACCTGTAAGGTCTCACAAGAAGAAATAATGAGCCCGACATAAAACAAATTATTAAACCCTTGAATTAATAAATACAGATGCGACTCCACTAATTCTATGGAAAAATTAGTGATTAATCATATATGGTGAAAAAAAACTACTCCCTATCAACAGCAACCAAATAAAATACAAGTAACACCTTATAATACCTTAAAAACATGTGTTACTACACAGATGTGCAGGTCAAATAAATAAATCAACCTGACCCAAACGTTACACTTTTGTGTTGTTTTTAGAATTGTTCATTAAATAAAGTAGAAATGATATCATTTAAAAATGTTAATATAAACACACAAAAAATAAATATAGAATAAATATTTTAATCTTATCCATCAATGTTTGTCTGGTAGAAAAACCTATGATAGGTGTTTAAACCTTAGTTTTGTCTAAAAGTTACCTGAGAAAATGGGTGTGACATTCTTCAAGGTATTTATGATTATTTAAATATTCAGCTTCTAAGAAATAAGTTGTTTATTAAAAAAAAAAATTGTTAAATGAGGAAAAAAAACAACTTGTTTAAACATCTGTATATGGTATTTTAGAGAAGGTATTAAAATGTTTTGTGGAAATAATCAACACACAGTAGGGGACTTTTTCAACAAAAAATAATTCCAAATGAAAACAGTGATAATTAAACACAGGGAAATTTTTGGATTTTAAACTGAAATTGATAAAGATCTAAAATTTTGGCAATTTAATTAGTTTAACTTTTAAAATCTGTTATAACACATCATATAAAATATATTGTCTCCTAAATAACTCCCTTGAGTAAAAAAGACTGTATAACATAACAATTTTGAAAATAAAATACATTTATTCTATTCATTAAAATTATTGTTGAATAATACAATTAGTTAGGTATAATATATACATATGTTTAATGCAACCTTTTATGTGCTTTGAATAATATTATTTAAAAATAAAATACCAGATATGTTTCTAACTCTTAAGGGGTGTATTTTGTTTAATTTACTTTAGCAATATTTTATAAGTCTAATGTGTGAAATAAAATATAGAACTATAAAATATACCTACTGCTCCCAGTTGTATATTTGCAGTAGGTGAACTTCAATAAAGCAATTTATATATATATATATAAAACTTAAAGCAAACCAGAACTCAAATAATAAAACCCATTGAATATGTTTTTATAACAGGTTGATAGACTAAAGACACATTTTCTACCAACCTCAATGAATTATTTTGTTTTGTTGTGTTTTTCAGGCACTTGAAAGCCTGGGTTTACATTTTTCATCATATTTGATATGAATCTAAATTACTCAAATCTTTTATATACCCATCAAGTTCAATATAAATACTCTTATTTATTGTTTGAAATATATCATTATAATTTTTTGAGAAAGATTTATTTTCATGATGGAACTGTGCATAGAAAATTTCATATAAGGTGTTTCGTATTTTGAATCTAGGAAAAATATCATTATTTCCTTATACTTCTGATATTTTTAGTCAAAAGTGTATAGTAAAAATTATGTTTAAACTGAAGGCAAGAAGGACTAAAATATTATGAGTCTAAAACCAGTTATTTCTCAAATTTCTTTTGCCCTTGTTTTAGTGCATAGAGGCAACTAAATGTAATAATGCTTATCTACAAATGGTAAAATATCATATCACTGTTATTCAAATACTTTGCAAGAAGAGTTGGTTATAACAGGTATTTTGTGTCAACTCTGATGCAATAAAATGTTAAGTTCAAATCAAACTAGCTTAGCTAGGATACATAAATGTAGATTTAAGTTAAAAACAAAATCACAATATTAAAAATTAGTTTTAGTAATGAATTAATAAAACCACTTTCATTACAGTTGTTGAGCTTGACAAAAAGTTCAAACTATTAAAAAATAATAACTTTAGCAATATTTTGCCTTGAATATGCAAATACAATCTGTGCATTAAAAATATATATAATTTAATTTTGTTCAGCCATATATCAAAAATGAAATAAAATCACTTTCAAGATATAAGAAAGACAAACCAAATGTATACATAAATATATATTTATAAATAGTTTGCACCACCACACTAGTGATAGAGTTATAGTAAGCAGATTGCCTAGCCCTCTAAATAATTCAATTGGTTGATGAATAATAAAAATCACTCAATAGTGAAGTGATAAAGTACCCAGACTGAAAACAATAAGTTAGATAAGATTTGTTTTGGTTAAGATATGATAAGCAAAAATGTTTTATTTTTATTTTGTGTAAAATATATTTAATTATGTTTGCAAATTGTTATGATTAGTTTGTGCTATGTGATGATTTAAATTTGTTTCTTTTTTAAAATTGGGTCAACTTTGATAATGATTTATCAAATAATTTTAAATATTTCAAAACCTTGTACACCAATTCTAACATGCCTCAAAAGTGTAATATCCTGAGTAAAGGGTTATCAACTTTGGAGAGTAAAGGTTACACAATGCATTTGTTAATCTTTAAATACCCCAAAAATAATTAATATTTTGAATCACTGAATAAATTACTAGCCCAAATGTAATAATTGTCTGCCTTTGTAATGAATTTACTAAATATTAAATTGGGTTGACCATGATTCCCTAAGAAAGAGACCCGTGTGTACATAGATTTACTGGGGGAAGGGAAAGGAGGGAAAGGAAGGATGGAAAAATAGGTGGGAGAGAAGGCAGTAAAGCTGGCAACAAATGAAAAAAACAAAGAATTCTGGATTGAAGACAGTTGTTTAATTGCATACTATTGGTTCCATCAACAAAATTTGCGTAATTTTCATTAGTGGCTAAGTTTGGGTACCAGGAAGTTGGGTTTACTACCCCTTGATTAACTTTATATTGACAATTTACCCGATTTATTAACCTCAATTTATTGATTAGTTAACTATATAATAAATCATCATCTAGTGATCCCCATGTGGAGTGCATGTTGCACCTTTCCCCTTCTATAAACAGTAAACCTGCTACTTACATATCTATAGTGCATTTCGTATTTTCACCTAAGCTGGGCAATACAATAACTCTTTAAATAAGCTGGGTTATTGCTTCAGCACTGTAGTCCGAGCTGTTATGAACAAGCAATAACCCTGCTTTCGGACATGTCCACCTATAGCCTCCTCCAAGACCCCACAGAAGAATACAACAAAGAAATTAAGGAATATGTTCAGCTCGAGGGCCCCCCACCAGAAACTCTCCCCTAAGTCTATAATGCTTCTTTCCACTGATATACATCAAACTCTTGTACTCTACATTCTTCCCAAAATTTACAAAGGAATCCTCCCACCACCAGGAACTTCCAGTCCCTGGATGTGGTTCCCCTACAGAAAGAATATCTGCCTTTGTTTCGAATCAACCTGTATAGACATTTCAAGTCAATATTTGCAGTGATTAGTTATGGATCATAAAAAAAACTAAGTTATATTACTATGTTAATTTGAAATAGTGATATTATACACAACAAAATGAGTTTAAAATAAAACTACCCAAGAATAAAAAGAACCATAAAACTTATGTAACTTTTTACTCATGAACTGCCAATAGATTGAAAAATATTTTTCTTTCAGCTATAATAATTATTACATTGTGTACCTTTCATGTTTATGTTTTGTTGGACTGTATTTCATCAGCAATCACTTTAATAGAGTAAACATGGTAAAAAAGTAAACTTAAACTGATCAATCACGGAACTTGAATTATTCTTTTTCAATGATTTTCTGCTTGTCCAGGCTATTTGAATTTAACTACAGTAAGAGGTAAGGGTGAATAATGTAGAATTTAAAGGAAAGTAAGCACATTTATATGTAGAGAGAGTGGAAAATCAAATCGGGAAAAAGCCATCCATGCAGACCTGTTTGGGATTTAAACTTTGACCTCTTCATCATCAGTAAACAAGACTAGATGAGCTTGTAGATATGGAAGGGGCTAGAGAATTAATGTTTTAGCATTTATTTGTGGAGATGTTAAGTATAGTATATAAAGTGCTTATAAGTATAAGGACACCTTGCAAAAAAATCATAACCTCAAAATTATCAAGTATTTATTAGCTCAAAATTACAATTAATTACATGGAAACAATTTTAGATTATTTTAGTGTTATTTAATAGTCGATTGACCCACCTTTATTACGTTTTCAGTTTCTTACATGCTTTGGCAGAGAGTTTATTATATTGTTACACTCCACCTTCGTGATCTGACACCACAGGCTAAGGACATGTAATTTGAGTTCCTCATTGTTCTGGAGCTTTTCCCTCATCAGTTTATACCCCATGGTGTTCCAAACCTTTTCTATTGGGTTCAGGTCTAAACACCTTGCAGGCCATGGCAAAACTTCAATGTCATGTTCTTTCAGCCATGTTTTGGTGAACCTCAACTTGTGAGCTGGAGAGTTATCCTGTTGGAGGATCCAAATCTTTCCCCGCAGGTTTGATGCTGAGGAGAGCATCACATCTTCTAGATTTTAACAATATTGAGCACTGTCGGTAATTTCCTCAACGATTTTGCTTACCCTAAGCTTTTCTATTGTTCTTAGTAATATCTACAAATTTTCTGTTCTCCCTTGTTGAAGTTTTCTTAAGGCTCGCTCAGCCACAGCCCTAGTATCGGAAAAAAATTTCACTGTCTGTTCTACATAAGTTTTTGACACTCCCAATGAATTTACTACATCAGAGTAGGATCTACATGCTTTATGTATGCCAATTAACTGCCACTTTATGTCTTCTGACACAACCTCTCGTCTCATTGTTCATACAATGTCACAGAAACTGCAAATTGCTACTATTTTTTTCACAGTGTTACCAACCCTTCAGGGTAGTAAAAATACTTCAGGTGATTGAATGGCACTTATTTCGAATATTAAGAAAAAAACGTGGTTTTTTTCAATGATTTTTTCAGAAAAATTGAGAGCTTTACAACGTATGTAATAATTTGTTTTCACTGATGATTAGTGTGGGCCAGAAGGGTGGTATCAAAAGTCTACCCTATTACCAAATTGCATTGACAGTGGACTCGCTATCTAGATGTTATTAATTTTTATCTTTTAAAAATATACTTTATTTCTTGTGGGTTTTAAAATGCAAAGTTAGTCATAATAAGTTTTAAGCTAAAGATCCCAATTTTTAACAAAAATGTAGCATTTCTATTATTATTTATATGTAAAATAATATATGGATGATTATAACAAAAATTTAATCACAAAGTCCAATAATTAACTTTTGAAGGATTTCCTTATATTTATGGTAAGCACTGTATATATATATATATATATCACTAAAAAAAATTCAGTATGAAAGACAACAAGGAACCACCTAACTTTCTTAACTATCCTAGTACATGATATGGTTTCTTTTCTTAAGTCAACAATCCAAAGGGTGGGTTGATGTTATTACTCTTCGTTGGCCCTGGGTCCTTCAGCTGGCTAGTGCTGCCTATATATATATATATATAGAGAGAGAGAGCGTATACATGTATATACATAATATATCTAATTTTATATATACTTTGAACTAGCGTTCATTTACCCTGAAAGGTCACCTTGCATGGTTCCACTTTGGCGCAGCTAATAAGATAGAGCCATAGTGTAATAAGGTAAGACTGCTCTCTTTTAAGATGAACAGTGTAATAGGGCAAAAAACATGGCCATACCCACACTTACTTTAGGGAGTATGGACAATAGTTATGTATTCAGAGTTTAATTAAACATGACGGAGACAATGTGTTCCGCAATATTCATAGGATAGTGTCATATCATATTAAGTAATTTACATAGGCTAGATACCATCATAAATTTAATATCATAATTACTTACTCTATGGCATTAAGAACTCGAAAGTCCATTAGTACACTCACAAAAGTACGCCATCTATCCCTATCTTGAGCTAGATCTATCCAGTCTATCCCATTACACCCTATATCTTTCAGGTCCATTTTAATCCTGTCTGGTTTTTCCCAGTGGTCCTTTCCCATTGGGCTTGCCATTCAATACCTTGAACGTAGCTCTAGATCCTCCCATTCATGCTGAATGACCTGCCCACCATAACCTGTGAGATTGTATTACTCTAACAATGTCTGGTGATGAGTACAGTGTATTCAGCTCATCATTATGTAGCCTCCTCCACTCCCCAATATCTTAATCCATTTTTGGATAAAATATCTTCCTTAGCACCCTGTTTTTGAACATTATGAATTTCCAATTAAATATTATAAACAATTTAATAACTAGTGTTACATACAATCATTAGGTATCTGTATGATAATTCTTGAAGAGTATGTTAGTGTACACACACACACACACACACACACACACACAAGATAGTCAGGCATGACTATACAAATACCTTAGATTGTATTTAAAGCCAGTTATTAAAGTGTTATATAATGTGAACTTTGTGATGGTTCATATCCTATGTAAACTACTTCAAGAGTCTGATAGGACTCTATCCCGCTAAGCGCACACACACACACACATATATATGGGTAAAATCATCCATTCCTAAGATATTACTAAAACATGCAGAGGGACTATTTTAAACGCCATCCTATAGTAAGGTCCAAGACACAAATGGCCTGGTTTCCAGTTAGTTTATTCCCAGATGAATCTCCTGACCCATGTATCACCCTGTTATCCATATTTAGAAACAGCATGTTCACATAACAGAAGCCACGGTTTCAGTCTAGGAATGTCACAAGCTAAGTGGTCATCCTTTGACTTCAAATAAATCATAGTTGCAATCATGCATTTTGAGTTAACTGTCTTGTATTTTGCTCACCTTTTGGCTCCAAACAAACATATACAATTATTATATAATATACTTGATATATGGTATAGTGCTGATAAAAAAAATGAATTATCAAATTCAGGTAACTTTTTCTTAATGTAATTTTGAAGGAAAGCCCCTTGGGTAGCCACGAAAATACAATTTATAAAATAAATAAAACCTTATAAAGACGTAGAATACATGTCCCTATTGGTGGAAGCAAATAAAATACAGAATAAATAAAGCCAAGAGTTTTAGGTCAGCATGTACAACAATTAAACATAAATTTTAATTTATGGAATTAACTATAGATCATAAGGAATAAAATTATTCAACTTTACAGTATAGCATTAGGTTTTTTTTATTTTAGTTAAAGTAAAATTTTCTCCAGATTGCCTGTGATATATGCAATACACTTGTTTAAGCTACTCTTTTTCCAAGATTGTAGAATGAGTTTACACTAGAAGGTAAGGTTAATTATGTTAACTTGATGGGATAAGTAGTAAGTGGCCAGCTTTATCTGATTTATTACCCGTCACTTTGAGCCACGCCCCTTATAGTGACTGTCTTGGTGACGTCAG
>CABFVX010007287.1:0-31952 GCA_902151425.1 Timema shepardi
GTCATAATTACTGGCTCAGAGTACGTCAGGGTTTGCCTCATTCATTCAAATATGATAAGGTGACGAAATCACATGTGACGTCACCATAAACCCAGGGTTTTTTCGTCATAATTGGTGGCGGGTTTACGTCCCCATACGCCAAGGTTGGCTCACTTCCGGAACAAAGCTTGGCTCTTACTACTAATATTTTTTTAGGCCAAGAGTCTAGAATCATAGAAATATGGCAAAACACAATTAATTTATTACATTTAATTGGTATCAAGATCAGCTTAAAGTCACAAGTACTCAACTCTCCAAAGTTCTCTCAACGAGATGAGACTCTTGGTGTAATAAGTTCCATATTTTCTGTGTTGGTTTCCCTAAATATTAAATATTCTCCTTTGCAGTCCACAGCAAGTGATTGTGGATTCTAACTTTAAGGAGGTGGCTTTGTGCAAAATAGTTTCTGTTTTTTGCATTGTTTAAGCCAATGAGGGTATATTATCCTTATTTTCTTCAATACCTTCCCTAACATTATCTGAACAAAACCTTCTTTGTATTGCACATAAGGAAATTCCTCAATAAATATTTCTAGGATATGTGTGTGAACATGTCTGTAGGGGATTTGAGATTTCTTAAGTCATTATGCCCTTTATTGAGATATGCTTTTTGAAATATTAGATAATCATGCCATGACTCCATGTTGGCATCACACTTTGTTAATGGTTTCATGCAGAGTTTACAGTGAAATATCCGTTCTATCTTGTATGCCAAATAGCCAGCAACATATTTAAAAGATCGAACGGTAAAACCAATAAGTATCTAATCTTAATTTGTGATGATAAAAAACGATAAAATTGTATATGTATGGTTTCATACTCGTTAGTTCCTAATTAAAATACCATTTATTTAATAACTAAATATGTTAAATAGTAAATAGGAAAGCATTTTGAGATACCTATTTATTTTGTATCTCACATATCAAAAAATTATTTATGTATTCAAAAATCGGTATTCACTGAGAGGTGATTTCAATACTCTAATGGAGTAGACAAGCCTATAGCCGTATTTTATAGGCCACACTGCTACATTATAGTAATTCATAAAAGAAAGCTTGCTAACTTTTAAGTTAAATGGAGTGTAGGGTATATAATATGTTGAATAATTGCTTCAATAAACCATACATAATTTTATCCATACGTATGGTCACTATATGATTAATTAAACTTTCGAACTGATTTAACTTTTATTAACAGACAGAAACCCCTTTCAAGGTTGAATGATAAGGCAGGAATCACAAACAGCCCTCGAGACATAGCTGACCAGCCCGTTTGTCTGCAATATATTTATATTACTACCCGGCCTGCATCCATGTACTCACACAAAATACAATAGTTTAACGTTAATGTTTACTACGTAGTTTTAAATTACAGAAACCCTTAGAATTATTTTAAGCTATCCTATATTTTTGTCTAAACTTTAATTTCTTGATAGTGGCAATTTAAATTCACACTGGGAAAATACTAGTTATTAAATTAATTCAAGTATACATTAATGATTTTAAATACTTAGCATCAAATAGATATTATAGACCTGCATTGTTGGCCACGCGGTATGGTATCCATCCTTCCTCTATCAAATAGTCATGTTTTGATAGGGTCACAATTTGTGGGGTTGTTTTTTACGGTTATATATAAGATATCACACATTTAAAAACCACTGTAATTAAAATTGAAATTATTTAACTGATCAGAACTTTCACCCTCATTTTGGTGTTAACAATATTAAAAAATATCTAACCACTGGTTAAATAAATTGATATTTTTAGACTTCTGCAATTCTCCTCAGTGCTCCAGTTGACAGCCGGTCCCTTAGCTAAAAAAAAGTCCATTGTGTTTCAAGTTTTCTTTGTAATATTCGGTCAGAGTAAACTTATTTGTGTGGCAGTATTAGGGTACTTATGACGAGGGGGTGGGGGTTAGAGACGGGGGAGGGTGCTACCTGAAGCTTGCTCGGTGACCGCCAGCCGACAGGTTAACTCGAGGAGCTCATATTTTGTATCTGCCTTCTAGTACATTTGAGATTAAAGGGAGTCGTTTAAAAAATGCTCACATTATGGCGCTGTAGTCACTGGTGATCGCAACTAGTGATCCCAACGTTGAGTGAGTAAAGCCTCGATTAGGAGCGCAACATTTTTAACCTAGGGGCTGTGGCTCTGTTCTTTCCTTCTCTGTGACCAAGGACCAATACTATCACTAAAGATATACTTCACTTTATACCAGGCACAAACAAAATTTGCAGGTTCATGAAATTATTATGTTTCCTGATGAGACGCTTACATTATTATTATTAACAGCGCGTCTTACTACCCGTCCGGGTTATACGTACTTACGCTAATGTGTAATGGTAGGGTGATTGTGAGATGAAATGGAGGACCTACAGATTTAACGTGGAATCCGAACCACGGTGGAGGCCTGGCATTCCCCACATTCACAAGATGATTTGTCAGAGGTGAAGGAAGGGTCTGGTAATCAGATAAATCTTTGCCGGGACCGAGGATTGAACCCCGGCCGCCGGAACGGAAGTCTGACCCCTTACCCCTAGACCGCCAGGTCACCGAGACGCTTACACTTGTAGCAAGTAAATTACACGAGCATAAATAAATATACAAAAACATATTTCTAACTTCTTATAGATTGTATTCTATTGAAGAGTTTGGTCAATCTGACATGAGCGTTGTGTGATATTTACCTCACGCATTGGTACAAAATTTAAAAGTTTATCATAGTCCCTTTACACGGACGCGTGTACCTCGAAGAAGGAATTTTAAATTCTTAATTGTTCTTTAAAAATAAATTAAAAACAGGTAAAATAAAGATATAACCTATTAACACCACGAGATAGATATAGTGATATAGCTCATGCAGTCGTGCAGTGCGGGTTATGGTAAATATTGTGCACAAACATCTGCACCTGGAAGACAAAATTTTAAAATTTTGACTATATACATTTTAGCTTATTTACCCCATATCAGCAAGTCTACCCATTTTACTTACTTTACCCTTTTAACTCTTAATGTTTTACACTTTTCAGACATTATAACACTTTATTTTAAAAAAACTAGATTATGTTTTTTTTTCACTTTTTAAACAATTTTCACCCTTCATTCACTTTTTGCACTTTATGCACCTTGTTACCCTGAAGGATGTATTTATTGCTAGTCTAGGTAATGAATGTAGATGTTGTAAAATCTAAAAAAACACCAAAAAGTGTAAAAAGAGTAAAAAGTTTATCTAATCATAAATGGAAATAATACCAAAAAGGTAAAAGTTATAAAAATGTCAAATTGGAGCAAATGGGGAAAATGAAAAAACTTTTATAAAAGACACAGTAAAAAAATGAAAATTAAAAAAGGGTAATAATGGTAAAAATTCCTAAGAGAATATTTGATAAATATAAAAGAGGTATAAAGGTGAAAATATATAAATAAATAAAAAGATTAAAAAGCAGCAAAGTTGGTAAAAAGAATAAAAGAGGCAAGAAATGGTAGAAAGGTTAAAAATAAACGGTGAAAAGTTTAATCGGAATAAAGGCGGTAGTAATTGTATGAGATAATTTTGATGGAATCTAGTTAAAACCTTATTACCCTTTTTGCACTTTTTACACTTTTAAACTTTCTACCCTAACATAATAATTTATTTTCAGTCATTTAGTTTTCAACAACTTTAATCCCGTTTATGTAAGTTAAGTTTTAGAATGTAATGAAAGTATACTTGGACCAATTACAAGCGACACCAAATATCATTTTGAAGACAATACCATGAGCAGAATAAAGAACACCAGCGGGGATATCAGGTCCTTCAGATATGTAAGATAACATTGTTGGCCCGCAGCATCCTAGCATTATTATTATTATTATTATTATTATTATTATTATTATTATTATTATTATTATTATTATTAGCACAGCGTCTTACTACCCGTTCGGATAGGGTGATTGTGAGATGAAATGAAGGACCTACAGTTTAACGTGGAATCCGAACCACGATGGAGGCCTGGCATTCCTCACATTCACGAGATGTCTTGTCAGAGGTGAAGGAAGGGTTTGGTAATCAGATAAATCCATACCAGGACCGAGGATTGAACCCCGGCCGCCAGCACAGAAGTCTGACACCTTACCCCTGGACCGCCAGGTCACCACGGGAATAAAGAGAATCATTATTTGATGTATTTATTTTCTTGGTAGCCACAACTCAAATGGAAAATGAAATACGGTCAAACATTAAGTCAACAATTATAAACAAATATTTATTTAAAAAAAATTTATATTAGAAACTAATCCACAAAATGTTAATTATAATTTCAATAGTCCTATAATTATTTATATCCTTTAAACATTTAGTTTAACAAAATAATTTCAGTCTTGTATTTGTTTTTGCAATATGAAAAAGTGTTGGTTCTGCATAGTTTTCAAACCACTTCAACACCATCTCTCCCTTTTTTCAGAGCCCTCTGCTAAACTTTGAGAAACACACCACTAGATGTTAATAAGCACACGAGACCAATAACCTGTATTAACAAAAGTGCAATGGTGTACCCAGTATATGTATATTATGTATATATAACCGTCCAGGAAAATGTTAGTACTTCTCAATCAGATAAAAAGCTGAAATTGTATGAACTAGTTGACAAACCACTCAAGAGGTGCACATATTTTTCAAATTTGAAAACTGATCAAAGATACAAAAATCAAGTTATTTTATTAATAGTCATGTTAAAAAGCAATGATAACCCAGGATATAAATTCCAATCTCAAATCCAAATAGAAATTGAAGATTAAAATATCGTGACCTGTGTTTATTGTTTGGTTGATTTTTATTCACCTTAGTTACCAAAAAGGATTTCTTTAGTCAAATAAAATTTTACGGTTAATTAGTGTTAAAAATATTCATTTAATTTTGAGTTTACATTCAGTCTAGATATGTATTCATTCAAACCGATTATTAGGATAACTAAATGACTGTTGTTAAGAGTGCAAGTAAAAACCGACTTAGTCTTTTAAATAAACCCAATGTTTAGTGTTGGTTTGTGTGTCCAAAACAGTTCAGGAGATATTTTATTTTTGGTGCACCGTGTTTTACCAACCGTTCTGGTTATATGTCTATGCACTAACTGCCCTATTGTGTAAAGTATCAGGAAGGTTGAACTCAAAGGATGTGTTATGGCATTTGCGTTAGGAGAGAGTGGATAACCATTTAGGAAAAAATCACCATTCAATCCCCCCGATCGGAGATTGAACCCCAACCACCCAGTCATTGGCAGTCCAGTCTTTTGCAAGGGTGACTCCTTAGAATATATGGTCAACGAATTGGGTTATTTAAAATTTAATTCCAAATAAAAATCAACTAATTTAAAATTTTATTTGAAATACATTCTGTGAATTATTTATTAAAAATTAATTTTGTTTAATAAATTCTTACTTTTTCCACTCTAAACTTACAAAAAGGATTTTCTTTAGCGATAAAGTAAAGATTAAGACGTTTTTGAAACTAAAATTAAACATAGCCATTTTAAAAATATTGGTAGTAATAAATAGTGTCAGCATAGGAAAAATTCAACAACAAAAATGTTGTGTAGTAAATATCAATGAATTGATTTGCCATGTTAATCGGATTATACCATAATCGATTTGGATACAACTCGATATAAATCGTTGGATACATACATACATACATACATACACACACATACATACACACACATACATACATACATACACACATACATACATACATACATACACACACACATACATACATACATAGCTAAAAACTGTACTTCATCCTCACTAACCTTCTGCACATTTCCTATCTTAGCATACTCTCTTTACTTCAACAACATCCATACAGCTGTTCATATTTGCTCCATTATTCTTAAAACGCCTACTGATTATCTTTATTCCCGTATCGTCTACAACATTTAACCACGTCTTAGTTGGCCTACCCTTTATTCTGATCCACACACCCTTCCATCACATATTGCTTCTTCAATCTATCCACACTGTTCCTCTCAACATGCCTGAGCCAAAGTAAGATGTTTCTTTCACATTGGCCGATTGGATTACCTTTCAAACCACACTCCATACAAACCCATTAATAACTGACTCTGTCCATACGAGTTTCTACACATATGTTTCTCATATATCTCATCACAACCGCTTCCACTTTCTTCTTGTGTTTCTCCTGACAGACCCACGCGTCACATACATAAAACAATGTTGGAGTTAACACTATTTTATATGCTGCCATATTTTCCTCTTTCAACACTACTTCATTCTTTGCAATAGAGCACATACGTCCTCGTACTCCAAACAACTCTCCAAGATGCATTCACCCGTCTGACAGTTCACCAACTACCCTCCATTTCTACAGAACATTATGTCCAGATAAAATAAATAATTTACTTGTTCTAACAATTTTTCATTTATACTAAGCCGTCAATAATTTCCTGATATGTCATTATCAAAAGCTATCACCTTAATTTTGAAGACATTTATACGAAGATCCATTCTGCCTGTTGCCACGTTCAAACTATTTAATGCATTCTGCTAATCACCTTCAATCTCATACATTAAAATATATCATCATAATTTAAGAACACTCTCACATTCACTTTTTTTTTCACGCCAAGTTCTTTAAACTATCCCTTATACTTTCAGCCATGAATACATTAAACAACTATTGATTGGTATAAAATATTCACAAATAACTTAGTCTGAAACAATACCTAAATATTTATTTCAAGATGTATCCGTAAATACCTAGGTGTTAACACGATTAAATTGAAATGTTTGTGTAGCATTGGTTAGGGGCGAAAAACGATTTATTCCTGGAATAACAAAATAGCCTGATTTAATAAATATATGTATATATATATTAGATGAATCACATACATATAAATACATCTAATAACACAAATAAAATATTATTTAAATTTAAAAATATCACCTGGACACATAAATCTAGCCCAAGACCTTTGCATTAATACGCCAATGTTCTACCATTGAGCAATCCAGGAGATATTCCGTGCCCAGGGTCATTCTTTACTTTGTTTTAAGGCAGAGTTTGTGATGGATATGCGAAAGACGTAAGATAAAAATGAGCGATCAATTAAAACCACGTGATAGCAGATAACGTAGCCATCCCAGCGGACCCATCTCAGCAACAAGCTATAACTCCACAACACATCGCGGCACTGTCTAACATTGGACTGAAGGGAGGTCTGAAGTTCGTTTCCCAACGCCAGTACTGAGCCGCGCCCACAGAAAAAAAGGGATATGAGTTGACTCACTGCGATCAATCGGCCACACTCGGCCAACTCATGGAAATGTTATTCCACGCGTGACTGGTGGCTATATTATGTTCCAGATGCATGGTTGCCCCCACCCCCCCTTTCCCATTCCAGTTTTTCCCACAACTCGAGAGCACTTGGCAAATTTTATAGTATATAATGATGTTGTGTCTTTGTTGTAGGTGCATACTACCTACTGGCCACAAGGTGAGCGACATTGCCAGAGGCTTATTTAAACGTTAGGTTATCCAAACATTTATTTTGGATTAAAATTTTCTATTATATTCAAAATTATTATTCTGGACTAGTAGTCATTAAAGCTTATTAAATATTGGCACTATATTGACTTAGTAAATTTAGGGCTCTTAAAGCCATAATACAATTATAATATTTCATAAATTTAGGTGATTATTTCAAACCATTTATCTCCTTTTTATGATCCTTATGGTTGATCTATGGATCCTGTGTCTTAAGTCTGAAACATTTCTTATCCGTTTCACAGATGGACTTTTTACCCTTTGGGTACCGCCACTTGTGACGGCCATTTAAATCCTGATAGCGTCGTTTGCCAGCTCTTCTCACTTTAATATTATAGGGAATTATATTCTTATTGTTATCTATTAGGAGATTATTTATCATTTTTGAAAATGCTCAAAGTTTATAAATTGTTAATAAAAGAAGGGAGCGTGAGTCGGGGAGGCTATATCACCCTCCTAGCTTTATTTTTATTCAAGCCATTAGGCAACGTAGTTTTCAATATTATGAACTTTGTGAATAGATTCAAATATGTCTAATATTCTAATATTCAGTCGAGTGTTAACTTAAAATATGAGATTATATTGTTATTGTTTGTCCATTGGGCACTGTCATTAAGGGTAACTTAACTCTTAAGCGTATTTTCTGGGTCACATTTTGGGTAGGCCAATTTTTACCTGGATCCTTTTTGATTATTAATTTGTTTCAATGGCAGGAGTAATTGAGATTAATTTGAAGGTCTATTAAGAATAGATTATTTAATGTGTTTTGAGTCACCATTTATGATCGAGAGTATTGTATCACGCAAGAAATTACTTTTTCCACTTATATCATAGTGTATAATTCCGTTTGGGCTTGGGTTAATTTCTAAGATAATCAAACCACTCCGCGCCAATTAAAGAATTGTTTGCCTCATATATATATATGCAGTACCTAACGCTTTATGTTGTCTCACTCTCCCATTGAGTTGTTTGTAATTTGTTATCTGAATAAAACAACTCTCTTGTTACCATCCCCGACTGGTATTTCTGAGTGGTTATAGAAGGGGGAGTTACAAAGCATATAGAAATGTCAGTCATCTAGAGTATAATTGGGTGGTGGTAGGAAGGACACGGTTTAAATCCTGTCCAGGTGTAATGAGGTTGCTTTTCAGAAATTGTTTCTCAATCACCCTTCACACAAATGCAGGTCTCCTTCGTCTAGTTTCCAAAATTTTCATCCCTAGTTCATTATTGTAAAATACAGATACACTGAATGAATATTGCTATGAGGCTCACATAATCCTTCTATAATTATACATAACTAGCTGAAGTAATCGGTATTGCCATGGTGAAAAGATTCTAGCTTAGTAATTGCATTTAACAAAAATATATAATCAAAAGTTTAAAATTACGAATTTGAGAATAATTGTTCATACACAGGTTCTATTTTTACTTTCAGACCATTGAAAAGTAGATAGACAGACCAACAAACTCTTTGGAGTGGCTCTTGCACCTGCCTGATAGATTTAAATCTTATACCACAGTGTGAAATAGTTTTACATAATTTTTTGAAATTTCTATATAATCTATTTCACCAAACTCCAATCAGAAATTTCAAATGTTTAAGATTTGTTTGGGTTATTTACTTTACATTAATGGTAGTGTATAATTTTCCACGTCTACTAAAAGCTTACAGTGTTTTGGCAGACAGAAAACATGTCACACTATATTAGTTTGATTTAAGCTTCCTATTCATGTTGGTTTTGAAGTTATAGCGTGTTCACACATGCATACATACAAACAAACACATTCTATATTATTTTTATGGCGGTTGAATTATTGGTTGCCATTGTCAAGCTTACCAAAGTTTGTGAGCTAGAGCTCTGTACAGGAAGAATGTAGTATTCTATAGCCACCTTTTTTTCCCCCAATATATCAGTAATATCAAATTTAACTATATTAAGGGAAGATTAAAAGTTGGTCTAATGAAAATAGAAAACATATAAGCTGAGGAAAATGCCAAAAAAAATAGTATTTGGTTGCCATTAGTTTGAAACAAAATGGTTGACGTAATTTGTAATTATATAAAATATTAACCGGACATCCAAGTTATCCTCATGAGAAATTTCAGCAGCACAATGGACACTGTGATATTTGCTTGGTTGAGCAACAAACAAGCAAACAAACAAGTATACAATGTTTCATTTTTATTCAGTTAGAATAAAAAAAGGGGGGGGGGGAAACGAGGGGCATTTTGCTCATTTTACCTAAATATTATTTACGAAGCTTAAAATGTCCATGGTCCTTCATTTGGCTTTCTCCCACACTAGCAATCACACAGTTTAATACGGCAGCCTCCCATTATGTGTAATATTAAACACTAAGGCCTCCTAAACAATGTTGGATAATACTAAGTTTACGCTTTCTATGTTTTTTTTAGTTATTTGTTTACCTGAATAAGAAGAATCCATTCGCCATATGAAAGTTGGTAGCTGACAGCAGAAGTTGTTAAATGGTTAAAATACAAACCTAATTAAAAACAAATTGTTTATAGCTAGCTAAAGTTTTTACTGCCTAAAGTGACAACATATCAATATATGGTCTTACAGATAATTTAACTTGACGAGAGTAGATCTGTTAGCTTTTGATAACCGCCGCTTACCTACACTCCTAGTGTCTAATGTGTCAGGCTCACTGTGGATGTAGTAGAAATTACACTCTAAGGTGGGCACGCTAAGGATCTCCCAGACTACTTATTTAAAGCTTAAATTTTCTTTATAAAGTGAATTTAAAGATGCACTTCCCAGTGGTCAAGTGGCCCAAAGCATTAAACTCCACATATGACACTGATGTTTCGCTAAGTAGACCTGGAAAGTGTCACCTTTTAGTTTTTCTTGGGTTTGTGTGTTCACCTACTGGAGGTCACTGGTGTTAAGTGTAAAGATCTCAATGAACAGTCAACTCCGCTTGAAATAAGCCACTATGGACTTAGATATTTGGTTCACATTTCCAAAGTTCTCTAAAGCCTAAAGGTATGTCCTCATAGACCTTAAGTGAGGGAGTTAGGACCAAACAAAACCAAATATAACAAACAAAATACATCTTATGGAAATATACTAATTAACATCAAAATACGGGTGACCTGGCGGTCTAGGGGTAAGGTGTTAGACTTCTATGCTGGCGGCCGGGGTTCATTCCTCGGTCCCGGCACAGATTTATCTGATTACCAAACCCTTCCTTCACCTCTGACAAGACATCTTGTGAATGTGGGGAATGCCAGGCCTCCACCGTGGTTCGGATTCCACGTTAAACTGTAGGTCCTCCATTTCATCTCACAATCACCCTACCATTACACATTAGCGTAAGTGCGTATAACCCGAACGGGTAGTAAGACGCGGTGCTAAATATTACTAAAATATAAAAACATCAAAGCAGTCGGTTATGTGCTGTTACTTGTTGTAATGTATACCGTCTAAATGACTCTATTCAATGTATACTTCTCAAGAGTCTTGAGTTCACACTACACACACGTTCAATAACCTTACGACTGTCTTGAAATACTCCAACACCTCTTTCATGGTCCAGACACTCTCTTGACTCCCATCTTAGTCAAATTCAATCTTAGTTCCGGTCTGAACAACCTTTTACAGCCTCGACGGTGGCTTCATACGGTGAGATTGGATTCGTTATAGCTTCATAGTCATTCTGGCATAGGTGGCCGAATGGTATAAGACGTCACTCTCGTAAAGGTTTTGACTGCTGATGACGGGGAGATCAGTATATGAATCCAGTTAGGGTGTACTCAGGGTTATTTTTACTAAATGGTTTTCTACTCTCCCTACAGTAAAATGTGGGTACACTTCCTTTTCATACAACCTTTCTGATTTCTAGCACATGTTTTCAATAAAATCAACATTTATAGTTGATGATAAACCAAAAATTAACATACAACATTGAAGTGTGTGTAGATTGGAACGAGGTAACGAGACTAATTGCTGGCCCGGTGTTCACAGCAAATGAGTATTATTATTATTATTATTATTATTATTATTATTATTATTATTAGCACCGCGTCTTACTACCCGTTCGGGTTATACACACTTACGCTAATGTGTAATGGTAGGGTGATTGTGAGATGAAATGAAGAACCTAGAGTTTAACGTGGGATCCGAACCACGGTGGAGGCCTGGCATTCCCCACATTCACAAGATGTCTTGTCAGAGGTGAAGGAAGGGTTTGGTAATCAGATAAATCTGTGCCGGGACCGAGGATTGAACCCCGGCCGCCAGCACAGAAGTCTGACACCTTACCCCTAGACAATACAGTCTTGAGCAATGTTTATAGGCTATAAGAGTATATTAAAATAACCCAGAAGGAAAGCATTTCCTTAGATTTATATGAGTACGCAGCCGTATTCTATGTTTTAGCTTACTACTTATTTTTATTTTTGATAAAATACACCCGTGGCGCGAATCACGCAATCATAGGTGTAAGACTAGAAAATAATAAATTTTTAATAAAAGTGACTTTGTTACAATTTAAAGTTTCCCTGAATACACAATTCCAAGCTATTCCCTTTCTATGCTTTCTGTTTTTTGGAGCTATGATTAAAGGAATAAAACTCACAATATTATGTACTAGTAAAGATAGTAAATACTAAATGCACACCCCAATATTTACACAAGGAACGTAAATCAACCATAAATAAAGTTTTTACTCTCGGTTTTAGGGTTAACTGAAGTAGTGGCTAAGCAGTCAAATGTTTCATGCTCACAAAATGTGTTCCAATTAATAAACGCTCAATTTCACAATCCTAGGTTTTTTTATGGCAAGAAAGCAAGGATTAATATAGTCTGTATTTCTCAGTAACCTGTACCAGCAGCTTATTTTAATGACCCTGGGCGCTTAGGTCTCAATAAACGCTAAATTCGGTCTAGGGGTAAGGTGTCAGACTTCTGTGCTGGAGGTCCGGGGTTCAATCCTCGGTCCCGGCACAGATTTATCTGATTACCAAACCCTTCCTTCACCTCTGACAAGACATCTTGTGAATGTGGGGAATGCCAGGCCTCCACCGTGGTTCGGATTCCACGTTAAACTGTAGGTCCTCCATTTCATCTCACAATCACCCTACCATTACACATTAGCGTAAGTGCGTATAACCCGAACGGGTAGTAAGACGTGGTGCTAATAATAATAATAATAATAATAATAATACAAATAATAACATGATTTTCAAATTAATGTGATTATAAAACAACCGGCAATTATCATTTTTTTTAATTCAAGATTAAAATATAATATGTAATTACTCTTTGAATTTGGAGTTGATTTGGTGATCAATTAGTAAAAATTAAAAAATTGAATTTCATATTTAATAAGAGAATACAACGAATGATCTAGTGATTTGAGAAAGAATATTGATAAAAACATTAATTACATTTGGTTTTTATAGAAACAATATAGTCTACGTGCTAAACAGTTATCCAAGTTATCCCCAAGTGAAACTTCAGGGCAATCGGTTTAGGGTTTGGACGTCATTGAGCAATAAACAAATCCCACAGACAGATTATATTTTTTTTTATATATATTGGCATGGTCGGTTTGTAACTAATTAAATGGTCTTACATTAAAAAAAACATGTTTCTTAGTTTTATTAGAATTCTCATTAAGTTTTTATTATAATTTCTACAAGATTAAATTACAAAGATAAGTAAGTAATTCAAACCATTATCATGATATTTTTCATTTAGTGAAAGTATACTTCAACCATAGATTGTCGAATCAACTATATATGCTACCATCTAATACGTAAAGCTATATATCTCAAGGGAATGCCAGGCCTCCACCGTGGTTCGGATTCCACGTTAAACTGTAGGTCCTCCATTTCATCTGACAATCACCCTACCATTACACAATTAGCGTAAGTGTGTAAAACCCGAACGGGTAGTAAGACGCGGTGCTAATAATAATAATAATAATATATCTCAAATTCGACAAAAGCTAGCGTTACAATTAAAAATTTATATATATTGTTTAATAATGATTAGAATGTGTACTTCAGGTATGGCTGAAATGAATTTGAGGAATAGCAAACCACAGTAATATCGGTGTAGTGATTTTTGTATACTAACGTTAACTTTAACAGTTGAACATATCAAAATCTCTCTTTTGCAAACATGAGTATGCAATATAATATTTTTTGTTAGTATAAACTATTTCAACTTAGCAAAAACTTTACTTTCAATGCACAAACAATTCCATAACTTAATCACAATGGGCCAGTTTCATAGTCAAATTTAGTACGCCTCAAGTGCGGCGCTATACTAAGTTCATGACGACACCTGCCTAAACCAGAATGGAATGGGCCAGTTTTTTATGAGAGAACGGCCCATTCCATTCGAGCTTAGGTAGGTGTCGTCTTGTATTTAGTGTAGCGCCGCACTTGAGGCGTACTAAATTTGACTATGAAACTGGCCCTAAGTCTATGGGCCAGTTTCATAGTCAAATTTAGTACGCCTCAAGTGCGGCGCTACACTAAGTACATGACGACACCTACCTAAACCAGAATGGAATGGGCCAGTTTCCTATGCGAGAACGGCCCATTCCATTCGATTTTAGGTAGGTGTCGTCATGTACTTGGTGTAGCGCCGCACTTGAGGCGTACTAAATTTGACTATGAAACTGGCCCTATCTTTCGACGCGTGAAAGTTTAGGTTAAGCTAAGCCGGGTTGGTTTTCCTCATACGCATATTTTTATGGATGAACATTTAAGTCTGTTATTATTATTATTGTTATTATTATTATTATCATCATCATCATTATTATTATTATTATTATTATTATTATTATTATTATTATTAGCACCGCGTCTTACTACTCGTTCGGGATATACGCACTTACGCTAATGTGCAATGGTATGGTGATTGTGAGGTGAAATGGAGGACCTACAGTTTAACGTGGAATCCGAACCACGGTGGAGGCCTGGTATTCCCCACATTCACAAGAATGTCTTGTCAGAGGTGAAGGAAGGGTTTGGTAATCAGATAAATCTGTGCCGGGACCGAGGACTGAGCCCCGGCCACCAGTACAGAAGTCTGACACCTTACCCCTAGACCACCAGGTCACCTTGTTTTAATCTGTTGACATACCAATGATTTTGAGGCATTGTTACTCACTTCGACCGGACGGCTTTACGTCAATTTCACGAGTAAATACTCATTTTATAATGTATCATAATCATTGTTATGGATATGAAATTAATTTCCAATTAAAGAAATGGGCAAAAGTTGATGAGATTTTTGGTCGAGCTTATGAAGTGTTCAAGAAAAGCGATCAGTTCACGGAATGGGCAGAAATGTTGTCATTTTTCATTAAATGGACCATTTCACTCTATTATGTCTATTGGTGTAACTGGGGAGTTTGGTAACATCGGTTAGGTGACCTGGTGGTCTAGGGGTAAGGTGTCAGACTTATATGCTGGGCGGCCGGGGTTCAATCCTCGGTCCCGGCACAGATTTATCTGATTACCAAACCCTTCCTTCACCTCTGACAAGACATCTTGTGAATGTGGGGAATACCAGGCCTCCACCGTGGTTCGGATTCCACGTTAAACTGTAGGTCCTCCATTTCATCTCACAATCACCCTACCATTACACATTAGCGTAAGTGCGTATAACCCGAACGGGTAGTAAGACGCAGTGCTAATAATAATATTAATAATAACATCGGCTGCACATGGATTATGGGTCAATCTTGTCGGTCTTGTTGCGGTGTACGGGTGAAAGGGGCTCAACTCCTTGCTGGGTGATTTTAATAAATAATTTCTCAGCCATCCTACAAGAAAGTGCTGATACATTTCTTTTAAATTCTACCATAGTCTACTCATCCCTGCCCACTTTGTATGGATATTGCCCCACCACCCTCCTACAAGTTAGAAAGACGCGGTGCACTAGATAAAACAGAAGCTAGTGAAAAGTCCACGTCATCATACAGACAATCCCATAAAAAGAAAAGCTAGCACTTGACCTTGGCTCACGATAATTTATGGCTATTTATCTGTTGAAAAGAGTTCCTACATCAACAGGATGGAACAATGTCATTGTCGAGGTCGGAGAATAGCTAGCAGGTGGCCAACCAACACACTATCCCCCCCATACACACGGTAAATTAATTACGGGAATGATGCCACACGTGTTCCGGACTGGCGGACAAGTGTGTCAGCGCGCATGCGTTTCAAGCCCGATATTGTGCACGTGACCTCCTTTCGTGAAGACGCCACCCGTCCTCAATAGCCGGCGCGTGGTCCGGATTCCTCGGTCTGCCAGTGGAATATGTCACAGAAACCAGCGTGCTTAGTTCGCATCCAAGTTAAGGTGTGACATGAGATGGCTTTGGTGGCCACATGGTCTAAGGCGCCACTTCTGCAATAGACTTGATTGCTATAGACGGGGATATCGAGTCTCAATCCCTGTTTTGTGTACTAAGGTTGGCTCTACCTGAATGGTTTTTCCCTATCCCTCAATGTAAATGTGGGTACACTTCTTATAAATTCAACCATCCTAGTCCCTAATGCATTAGTGTAGCTAGTACATAGGCGTGTAACCTGAACGGGTAGTAAGACTTGGTGCAAAATAAAAAATTAATAATCACAGTTTTGCACACAATTGTTTATCTTACTCCAATACAATTGATCTATTTGCACACAATTGTTTATCTTACTCCAATACAATTGATCTATTTGCACACAATTGTTTATCTTACTCCAATACAATTGATCTATTTGCACACAATTGTTTATCTTACTCCAATACAATTGATCTATTTGCGCACAATTGTTTATCTTACTCCAATACAATTGATCTATTTGCACACAATTGTTTATCTTACTCCAATGCAATTGATCTATTTGCACACAATTGTTTATCTTACTCCAATACAATTGATCTATTTGCACACAATTGTTTATCTTACTCCAATACAAATTGATATATTTGCACACAATTGTTTATCTTACTCCAATACAATTGATCTATTTTATCTTAAACGGCGGTGTTTTTAGTCTACCATACCTACAAGAGTCATAATACTTATCTATTAGAATTTAGGTTATTATTAGAAATAATCTATTATATGTTTAACTCTCAAATAGCTTATTGAGATATCAAGTAGATGGTAAGCAAGAACTTTAAATATAATTGACTCAATCTATTTTATTTTGGGCACGCGATGCATGATATATAGGACATCCCTTGTAGTTTTTTTTTTTGAAGAAAACACGTAATTTCGGATCATATAAAACTACCATATATTTACACAACAGCAGAAGATTTAATCCAGCCGTCTTGTCTTATATTAATTGAGCTACCACATACAGAAGCCCCATGGCTACTTTGGTGCTGACTGACAGATTTGAAACGCTACCAGACCAAATTAGGTATACCTACGCCGGACCAAATGATCTGTAAAAACATGTGTTTAGCAGCTGTCACTTCTGACGGTCAAAATTTAGGTATATACCTAAGATGTTGACTGTCAGAAGTCAGGTGTGAGCTGTCAGTCAGCACCAAAGAAGTCATGGGGCTACTTTTTTTTTGTACTTCAATATTCTATCCAAGAATGTGAGGAAAGCTTAGAAACTCTCATAAATATTATGTATTTTTCCTTTTTTTTAAAAATAGGTATGACTTTTTTCTACTTTTACGATAATGTTTAATTTGTAGTAACTTATGTCAAAACTAGGTTTCCTCTTTGGCCGGAGACAAAGTTTTCTTATTTCCTTGAGATAGTTTGTCAGAATCTTTCTGAGGTTTAACTTTAGTATCCAGATGCAAAATTACAGATTTTAAGTAGGGGTGGGTGACCTGGCAGCCGGGGTTCAATCCCCGGTCCCGGCAAAGATTTATCTGATTGCCAAACCCTTCCTTCACCTCTGACAAGACATCTTGTGAATGTAGGGAGTGCCAGGCCTCCACCTTGGTTCGGATTCCACGTTAAACTGTAGGTCCTCCATTTCATCTCACAATCACCCTACCATTACACATTAGCGTAAGTTCGTATAACCCAAACGGGTAGTAAGACGTGGTGCTAATAATAATAATAGGAGTGGACCCGTGTAGGTTATAGTGAGCGCACTTCCTATTCTAATTATAAAAATTAGGTTGAAGCCAACATAATTCTGGAACAAAACTCCATTCATCAACTCAATGAAGACTTGAAGAGCGATCTCTGTTTACTTCAGTTGTTAGTTTTGGTACCAGAGCGGGAGTCGAACACGAGGTCTCTGTTCTAGATGAATGAACTGAGTATATTCATTGGTGGCATGGTATGAGGCGTCATTCACGTAATAGATTAGGCAGCCAATGAATGCCAGGGCGATAAAGCTTTGAACCCCTTTCGTGTGTACTGAGGGGTTTTTCCCAAATTAATTTTCACTTTTCCTCCACGAAAATTCGAGTACACTTACTCTAAATTCAATTTTACTGATCTCCAAAAATGTAGTGTAATTAGTACATATGTGTATAGCACACACAAGTAGTATAACGTGATACTACATTAATAAAAAATTTAGTATACATGAGATTAAATTTGAGTTTTTCAACTACAGCCCTCTTGAACGTAAGAATGTTGTTACCAAATATACATTCGTCCTGCTTCCAAAAACTTTATATATATATATATATATATATATATATATACATACCGTCTTTTGAGCACACTGATATTAGATAAAGTATTCAAACTTTCTTTAAGATAAACATTAATATTTTTACATTATTACCTACTGGCCTACAGTGGCATAAAAAACTTGAAAGTTCATTTCCACACCTACAAAAGTAAGCCGCCTATTCCTATCTTGAGCTAGTTCTATCCAGTCCACCTCATTAAGAACTATCTCTCTCAGGTCCATTCTAATGTTATCCTCCCACTTGCGTCTATGTCTTCCCAATGGTCTCTTTCCGTTGGGTAGGCCAGTCAGTAACCTGAACGAGGTTATAGATTATCCCTTTATATTATTAGCTAAGTGATATTAGTAAGGACAGTAAAATAGTTTAATGTTACTCTAGTAAGGTTTTACTACAACATATTCAATTATAAATGAGATATATTTAAGTATTAAAATAATTTTATATTTTGACTTTATAGATCACCTACAGTAGCCCCATGGCTTCTTTGGTGCTGACTGACAGTTCACAGCTGACTTATGACAGTCAACATTTAGGTATACACCTAAATTTTGACAGTCAGAAGTGATTCAAGTTGTGACACAAATTATTTAAAAAAATACACCTTCGTACCATTTAAAAAGAATACAAAAACCTTTTCATCCACTACAATAACACCTGAACATGTGATCGCACCTACAAAGTCGTGAGTGTCCTGTGGTCTGAAATTGTAGGCATTAGGTGCCCGGTGGGTACACTTATGTTAAGGTGTGCTTCCCATTAATGGCGACAGAACACTAAAACTTAAATAAAACTTCAGCAAGTTCTTACCAGAAGAACTAATTCATCTATCAAATACTGTTATAAAAAAATATATACAACATATTATTTAGATTAAAAATGACGTCTGGACACCGGAATCGAACATGGGACTTTTGGCTAAGTACATCAATTCTCTACGCACTAAGATATCCAGAAGTTGTCTCGTTATGGGATCTATTAGTCACTCATATTTTTATCTAGATTCAATGATGGACGTTCTAAAATTATCAGTTTCAAAATATGATTGATCTATTGAGATTGCGAGCTATCAGATATAACCGTAATTAATAGCTTTAATGGCCTGGTTATTTAATAAATTATATATAACTGATAGATTGAAATAAAACTAAACAGTCAGTATCATTTAGAAACAGGATAGTTTAATAGTTAATACACTTTTGAGTAATATACAAGTACAAATTTAAACTAAATCTAGATTACTATCTAGTTTTGTAATTAATATAATTACTCAGTCTTTTTTACAGGAAACCATTTTGGGCCTAAAATGTGTTCGTCGTCTATAGTCATTGTTATAACAGTTCTAGTTGTCGTTAGGATTTGTAAATAATGTTTAATCGAGTCATTAAATGACCTGTCAACTCTAAATCATTATTATTAGAGTTGACAGGTAACTATTGTTGCCCAATTTTAAATTAAAATTAACGGACTTTTTTTAAAAATAAGTTATCTTCTGAATTTAATGCACAAATATTCGTGACGTGTGTTTGATGTGTTGCTCCTATCCTCCGTGGCTGAAACGTCGTGACTTTACTGAACACGAGTTCGTGACACCAAAATCAGCTTTTACTCCACACGTCAATCCAGGTCATGTGTATGTGTGGGCATTGTATGTAGACTCATCATGTATAATATATATTAATACATATTTTACACAATCTAATACCAATACTCGTTTACTATTAAGTATTATTTCTATAAAATTATTACTGTTTTTTTGCCAAAACTAGGATTAGATTTCAAAAGCCCATGACCACAATATCAATATGAAAATAAGAGTAGAAAAACTTAATGGATTAATATGAAATGGTTATGGAATTTATCAAGTCTATTGGTGTTTGGATAACGTATTCAATTTGTGTATAAACGTTTCTATTCAAACTCTTAAATTAACCTAATACTTGCTTACTAAAACAATTTATATTACACCTTGTTATCATTATTATTAATATTAGCACCGCGTTTTACTACCCGTTCGGGTTACACGCACTTACGCTAATGTGTAATGGTAGGGTGATTTGAGATGAAATGGAGGACCTACAGTTTAACGTGGAATCCGAACCACGGTGGAGGCCTGGCATTCCCCACATTCACAAGATGTCTTGTCAGAGGTGAAGGAAGGGTTTGGTAATCAGATAAATCTGTGCCGAGACCGAGGATTGAACCCCGGCCACCAGCACAGAAGTCTCACACCTTACCCCTAGACCACCAGTTCACCACCTTGTTATCCTTCTCTTAAGATCTATTTCTTTAAATAATATGGACCAATTTAGATTCTCAAAGTTGATGGGGTCCATCTATTAATAGATAGTATCAATATATATTTTAATTAAACACATTCTATAAAGCGTTTAAACCATGACCAAACGTGATATTTTGTGGAAGCTAATATCAACGATATATCAAATATTTAAACTATACTATCTTAATAATGATAAATTAATAATATCATAATGAATAAAATTACGTGTGTAGACCATAACGGAACTTATTTATTTAATGAGTATTTAATGGATTTGAAGGAACTCGAATGAATGAATAAATAAATCATGTTCAAAATAGTAATTTCAAACAAAACGTACAATTATTTTGATTTGATGCGAAAAAGATATATTTAGTCATAATTTAATTTAATTTTGAAAGTTTAGTTAAAAAAACTAACCCTTTGTTCTTAATCAAAGAATTTTATCAAAAATATTTTTCTCCCGAATCATTCTTGCAGTTTAAACTTTGAATTAAATCATTTCATAGGTGCCTGAAAATGTTTTTTTATATAATCAAATTCTATCATAATTGTTCACGCTGGTGTTTAAGGAGAAAATATTTCTTTAAATGCTACGACTCTAAACTGCAAACAATTATTCAAAAACACGTGTCGGTGGCCACATGGTCAAATATGTCACTTTCGCAATATGGCTTGCCAATGACGGGTATATCGGGTTACAAATGGGGGTTTTACCTAGACGATTTTACATTCTCCCTTCACGTAAATACGGGTACACTTCCACTAAACTTGACCTTTTCTTCTTCCCTAACACATTACCATAATTAGTATATATGCCTCCAGCCCGAATGCTTAGCAAGATGTGGTGCTCAAAAATTTCAAAATATTATTCCTATTATGATGTTCAAGATATAACATTACTTTAGTTAAATAATCGCAATTTTAATAGTATCGATTTTAATAAAGATACAATAATTTTGTTTCACAAACACCAAACGTGTACACTTTTCACATTTATTTGGAATATTTTATTTAAAATTATACTTGGAGAAGTACAGGACCTCCATCCTGGCGGGCTGATGCTTGTATTTGATCTACGGTAAGAATTGACTTCTGAAAGGCCTTTTTCCCTACCAGAAAACTATTATATAGTCGGATATTGGTAGGGAAAAAGACCTTCCAGAGAGTAATTCCTACCGTGAATGGAGTATATTTAGGTCTATTCTGGGTCAAGACCCATTGACCACTCCAAACTCTGGAAGTATGACGTATATCACATGGGTATTTCAGTGGTGTAGCGTTAGAGATCCTGACTAAAGGTAGACTCCCGTGTTCTGATGTTGTACCTCAACATAATATATCGCGTCTGTGATCACTGCATTATCCAAACCAAATAGTAAACTCGAGAGATTGTCTTTAAAATAATAATAGCTTTAATAAATTAAGAATAAAATAAATAATCTAATGTCTTCTAAGTTCGCACCCTCAAGTTTCTCCTGTTTTTATCCTTTAATGCCCTGGTTTAACCCCGTTCAGCTCCTTGTCGAGTCGTGATACGCCCTGTACACCAGCCAATGGGGGTCAACGACCTCCGGGCTCCTGACGGTCCTCCTGTAGGAGCCCCCCTCGACGCCCCCGCCCCCGTAATGGTCCCCACCACCTCCTCCGTACTCCTCGTGATGGGGCGCCTTGATGACCTCGTAGGAGACGTGCTCCCCGCCACCCCCCCCGCTGAACAGCTTCTTGACGCCGAGGGTGGCGGCCAGAACTAACGCCACCTTGGCCACCAGGAGCGCCTTGCCGGCCAGGACAGCCACGGCGTTGTAGGTCATGGTGAGCCACGCGCCCTTCAGCAGGGCCCCCATCGCCAGGTACGGCAGGATCTTCTTCAGCTTGCCTGGAAAAAAAACCCGTCATGGATCAGTCGACCTTTGACCTCGAGACTTTGATGTAACTTGACGTCCGAGGTTGTGGTTTCTTGTCACCTCGTCTAAATATATTAATATTTTAGCACCGCGTCTTACTACCCATTCGGGTTACACGCTTTAAGTTATTATTACTCTAATGGATTAGGAATTGGGAAGGTTTAATTAGAGGAATTGAACCCGCATTTTTGTGGAGGGAGAGTGGAAAACAATTTAGGAAAAACCACCCCCAGTTCACCCGACCGAGATTTGAACCTCAATCTCCCCGTCCTCAGCAGTCGAGCTCAACATGACTAGCGCGTTAGCCAACTACGCCACCGAGGCGGGTGAGGAGTGTTTAATGCGGAGGATTTGCATAAAGAGAGAATGGTAAACCAAGTAAATAAAAAAACTACGCTCAACACACGCCAACTGGGGTTGTAATCCCAATCTCGTCCTCATCGGCAGTCCAGTCTAACAAGAGAGTAACGCTCTGGACAATTTGACCCTCTAGTCTTATATGTGCTCCCAATCTAAGCATATAGGTCTAACGAGTCTATCTGCACTCGGGGCAGGAGCCACAACTGTTAGGAACATTTGATATAGAGGTCACAGTGTCATCGGTCATACCTGGGAGAGCTGTGTTTCATTTATATTATTATTATTATTATTATTATTAGCACCATGTCTTATTACCCGTTCCCTCGGGTTATACGCACTTACGCTAATGTGCAATGGTAGGGTGATTGTTAGATGAAATGAAGGACCTACAGTTTAACGTGGAATCCGAACCACGGTGGAGGCCAGGCATTCCCCACATTCACAAGATGTCTTGTCAGAGGTGAAGGAAGAGTTTGGTAATCAGATAAATCTGTGCCGGGACCAAGGATTGAACCCCGGCCGCCAGCATAGTAGTCTGACAACTTACCCCTAGATTGCCAGGTCACCTACTACTTTGTTAAATGTTTATCATTACATTTATATTTTTTTAGTTTACTATTTTGTAAAATGTATGATTTATTTTTTTAGCACCACGTCTTGCTACCCGATCGGGCTTTACGTTTATGTACTATTTATGCTTACGGTTTCAGGGATTAGTAAGGTTATATTTATATAAAGTGTACTCACATTTGCGTGGAGGGGGAGTGTAAGGATATTACGGAAACACCACCCTCATTACACCTAACCGAGTTTCAAACCTCAATCTCCCCGTCATCAGCAGTCTAGTCCACTGCGAGGGTAGCGCGATAGAACCACGCGGCCACCGAACCGGGTGTGATTGATTTAGTCATGTTCATTTATTTCGAGTTTTGTTCCTTTTGTCATTTTTTTAATATTCGATGTCCATTTTTAGAATCTTTAGTTAATTTCAAACGCATTTTTTAAAATCATTTTTATCTCATAATCTGAGCCCAGATTAAAGCACATTAATTAAATACATAGTCGACATAATTGTACTGTATATTCTTTCTGATCTAATATATTGTAATTTGCGGCAACATTTTCAAAAATAAATCAATAAACCCGAATTTTACCAGTTATTTAGGAGAAAACAAGGGCGACCTAGCGGTCTGGGGGTAAGGTGTCGGACTTCTGTGCTGGCGGCCGGGGTTTCAATCCTCGGTCCCGGCACAGATTTATCTGATTACCAAACCCTTCCTTCACCTCTGACAAGACATCTTGTGAATGTGGGGAATGCCAGGCCTCCACCGTGGTTCGGATTCCACGTTAAACTGTAGGTCCTCCATTTCATCTCACAATCACCCTACCATTACACATTAGCGTAAGTGCGTACAACCCGAACGGGTAGTAAGACGTGGTGATAATAATAATAATAAGTAATATTACTAAGTTAAGTTAGATTAACAATGTACAATCCCCCTTGAGAGTTAAATCGTAGTGCAAGGTATCAGTGCACAATACACCTTGGGTTTGGGGTGAGGGGTGATTTTGGTGGTAGCCTATTTTCAAAAGAAGTGCCCAGTCCACCCACGTCCAAACAACTTTAATGCGAGTTAAAAAAAAACATTCAAAATACCGCAATGTACGGTATATCCAATACATTTTTGGTATTGCCTGACCGCTAGCAGAGGTTAGCAGAAGCTATCAGTAATACCAACATATTCTGAAAGTCACTGCTATTAACATATTTGGAAATTATTAGTATTAGCTAAGTATTACTATTATTGTCACTAAAAAATATTATCAATCACTTTTAAAAATACTTCCCTAAGGATTACACTAGAATTTTACTTTCAATGATAAAATTAAGAAAAAATAGTCTAGTAAATTTATTCTAATTTACTCTTAACTTTTTTTGGCAACTACAGGTAAACTAGTATGTGAAATTATACATTTAATGGTATTATATTCAGTTATTTATATTTTTATAACTGGCCTCGCATATCTTTAACATAAATACATGGTCTGTGATAATAAAGAGAAAATGACATAAAATATTTGTGAAATAATATAAAGTTTAAATTTTCTAATCACGAGTAATAATACCATTCGCCATCCAACCGGAAACAAGGTATCTTACGTCATAAACCGTCAGTATCATTTAATTCCAGTGCGCCAAATTTGTTTTTGAAAGTAAGGCCACTTTTAAAGAGATCTGGCTTTTGGTAATTAATTTTTATTAAACAGCAAATGAACAGTAAAATAAAAATAATCGCTAAACGGTTGTTCTCAACTTATAAACAGAATATAAAAATTTTAAATATATATTATAAAAGTGAATAATCATAAGCCATAGTAGACCCGCGTGCGTGTGTCTACTAGTTACATACTGCAAAATATTTTATGGTTTTCTTATTTTGCCTTATCTAAGTTACTGTTAATAGTTTTGTTATTATTACTATTATTATTATTATTATTATCATCATTAGCACCGCGTCTTACTACCCGTTCGGGTTATACGCACTTACGCTAATGTGTAATGGTAAGGGTGATTGTGAGATGAAATGGAGGACCTACAGTTTAACCTGGAATCTGAACCACGGTGGAGGCCTGGCATTCCCCACATTCACAAGATGTCTTGTCAGAGGTGAAGGAGGGGTTTGGTGATCAGATAAATCGGTGCCGGGACCGAGGATTGAACCCCGGCCGCTAATAGTTTTATTACACTTTTTATAATACACCGTATTTTGTGAATATTTATTTGGCGACTTAATAAACCTTGTTTTCTTTTGTGACTATCAGTTCGGTGTGTTATCGTGCTATCCTTGGAGAATAGACGGATTTATAGTGATCCTTAAACATTTATTTTCCAATATAATATTGAAGCGTTTGATAAAAATATTGCAAGTGTTTCTCAATTATCAATATACATTATTCGAACATTCAAGTCTATGTATCAAGACTATATGATATCTCTTTTAACCCCAAGGTTGTGTTTTGTTGACCACTAGGCTTACTAAACCTCGAGTTTTAGAATTTTTTACATTATTCGAAAAATCTCTGTGAAGTGTAATAAAAATTACTAGCAAGCCTTTCTCAGTACTCATTAAATAAATATTAGGCAAAGACTTTAAGTTATAAGATATTGTAGTTTTATAAAAGACTTTGTTAACTGTTTAGTAGTAGTGAATCTAATTATAATTTTTTAAATTAGGATAGCATTTTATTTATTTTTATTGATAATGAAGAGGACGACGACGAATATGAGGATGTGGAAGGAGTCCTTGTAACTCCTGTTGGAAAACTCCTAAAGGTTCAAGTCAGTTCATAATAAATATGACTTATTTGTACCTAATAGGGTTAGAAATGTTTATGACAGGTTTTGTTTCTCCGTGTAATACTACACCTTCAGATTCTTCACATTCATAATGTTAATAATAACAATAATAATATTAACAAATACATATTTAAAATTTCAAAAATATATTTGATTAGTAAAAATAATTTAATAATAATATTAAATAATATGGGATTAAATGCTAAAATTTTAAATATTGTAAAAAAAAAGCAAATTTTTATCCTAACATTAAAATATCAAGGTAAACAATAAGTAAAATCTAACGAATAAATAAAACAGTAATATATGTTTCTTGTGTAGACCTAAGTTTTGTTTTTCAAAAGTGACAGCTGCTAAACATATGTTTTTGCAGATCATCTGGTTTGGCGTAGGGATACATAATTTGGTCTGGTTACTTTTACAAGCTGTCAGGCAGCACCAAAGAAGCCCTGGATCTATTATAAGCTATACCAAATAATGCTAATATTACATTAAATTACAAACAATGACTACTGTTATCAGAAAAAAATGAGTGACAGTTAACATAGCGAATACTCTTCAGTTAAAGGCTTTAAACTTTATCATTTGTGAAGCAGTTCACGTCTAAATTGATTCAATTTGTCTCGATTGCGTTCGAGATTTTTATAAATGTATCTCCAATTGTTTTGCATCAAACTGTAGGAAATACATAATTACATTCAAAATTTTGGTAATTCAACTCAACTTACTCGAGTTTTATTTCATTATTGTGACGGGGACCTAAGCATTTATTTTTTAATAGTATTAACTCTAAAACTATCTAATTAATATTTAAAATTAATAATCAAAAGCATAGTTCATTTATTTGAAAATTACAAAGGTTGTTAATAATAATTTTTTTAGGGGTACCAATATCATATTGGGCTTTACCTACATGATTTATGATTATTTCAATATTTTTATAAATCATTACCAATAGAACAGAAAAATTACCTCTTTAATTCAAGAATGATTTTAGTTGTCAGATTTAGACTAAGTTTTAAAAGTATCCTTTGGTTAGTCAAAACTTATATATATACAATTTTTAAACTTTTTCTGATGCCATAATCTTTCAAAATTTAAAATAATTAAGTTTTACGAAGTATAAAGAGTTTAATTGCATTATTAAACTTTATTTAAGCGCTACTAAATTTGGCTAAATATAAAGAGAACTGAATGAAATAGCCTATAGATATATTAAAATATATTCAAATTGGCTTAAATGTCGACAGTAAAATCACAATATTTAACCGATTTCTACCAGATGTTCTACATACATCAACATACTATATTTATTTACAATAGGCATATAATTAGTAAAAAGATTTAGCCAACCCGTTAGTGTACCAAGATTAGATCATTTATATCTGCATTATAAATTATCATAAATAAAGAATTAATTTGAAAATATCATAATTTTAACGCTTTTAAAAGTTGTTTTTTCATAAATCCCAAATGATCAAAATAAAATGAAATGTTTTTTTAAATTCGGGATGTGGACAAATAACTAAAAGTAATTTACTCGAACCTGTGCACGCATAGTCATAAGACAGGGCATCTCGATAGTAGATCATATAAGTTTGTTCACTAAGTAATTTCCGAATAACTGATTGAAATCAACCTAAATATCTTCGCAGATTAGGCGTTAAGTGATAGAAAATATACCCCAGTGGATTTAAAACTACAAATAAAAATTTAATATCTAAAATTTGATAATTGTTTCCACATAATCACAGGTGTTCAGGGTTTTCAAAAACGATTGATACGATTTCATTATTCTTGTTTATATATCAATTATTTTAGAAATAGTGAAAGGAAAATACATAATTTAGCTCTGACTGTGTATATGTGACCACGACGTGTATCGATAGATTTGATACATTTATAAATTAAACAGACTTCTATGCTGGCGACCGGGGTTCAATCCTCGGTCCCGGCACAGATTTATTTGATTATCAAACCCTTCCTTCACCTCTGACAATACATCTTGTGAATGTGGGGAGTGCCAGGCCTCCACCGTGGTTCGGATTCCACGTTAAACTGTAGGTCCTCCATTTCATCTCACAATCACCCTACCATTACACATTAGCGTAAGTGCGTACAACCCGAACGGGTAGTAAGACGCGGTGCTAATAATAATCAAAATAATAATATAAATTAAATGATCGAATGTCCGACACCTTAGCTCAGTCGTTAGCATGGAATTATAGTCAGCTAAGGGTATAGGCTTTGATTCTCGGCATGGCTGATACGTTTACTATTAGTTGTCTGTTGGTATCCCCTTTCCCAGTGATGATTTAACGTACGGGGATTGGAGGTTGTGTCTGTTTTAGATCTAAGTCAGTTTATAAGTCGGATGCTGATGTAATCATCAGTTCAGAAAGTATTCATGAAATATCTAAAAAAAAAAATATCGCTGAACAATGAACATCTGATAATATTAAGCATACAAGATACATTTCAAACTTATTTCTCTTAAAACCCTAAATATTGGAATTGAGCGTGTGAACGGTCTCTGGACGCCTTTTGGTGACGGGTCTGTCCTAGTGATGCAGGCTTTGAAAGGAACATTTCCATGCCACACCCGAGTCCGGTCGGGGACGGGTCTGTCCACAATTAAGTTTAAATACGAGTGGGATTTAATTAATGTATTATCATACACTATACATTTGACAGTTTTTATTGTAAATAGAAAAGAAGAAGAATTTATTTAGGTTAAACATGGCAATAGAAATGATAGTTTGAAACAAACCATAGTATTTTAAATATATTCGTTCAAATATATCAATTATATAGGTATTTAAAAAAATATTCGAGTAGATTTTAATTATAATAATAATAATAAAATATGTATTCAAACCAATTGTGAATAAATTATTGTGGAACTTGCAATATCTTAACTAAGTTTGATTTAAATGATGATATAACGCCATATTTGAATTGCTTGGTACATGCAATGAATATTATGTTATTTTTCAGTGTGTTAGAATTTTAAAAATATTCCAAACTATATATTTATTAATATGTTCAGTATAGATAGTATTTTACAGAATAATAGAGCACCATATAGCTTTGTAATGACTATAAGATTATATTAAAATAGGTGACCTGGCGGTCTAGGGGTAAGGTGTCAGACTTCTGTGCTGGTGGCCGGGGTTCAATCCTCGGTCCCGGCACAGATTTATCTGTTTACCAAACCCTTCCTTCACCTCTGACAAGACATCTTGTGACTGTGAGGAATGCCAGGCCTCCACCGTGGTTCGGATTCCACGTTAAACTGTAGGTCCTCCATTTCATCTCACAATCACCCTACCATTACACATTAGCGTAAGTGCGTACAACCCGAACGGGTAGTAACACGCGGTGCTAATAATAATATATTAAAATATTATGAATATTTGTCATCGAGGTTGTCATACCTTTCCTCGCTGATCCCAAGCTCTCGTCATCTTCCTCCTCGTCCAGGATCTCCGGGATACTCAGTTGCACGGTGTGACCACGGAAGAATCTCAAGGCTCTGTCCACAAGAAGTTCGTCGAGCTGTTGATTACGCTGCTCTGGGTCCTCAGGAAGACCCTCCTCCGTCACCTCCTGCAGAGGTTCCAAGATGTTCCTCCCCTCCTCGGAGCTCTTCACGAACGTCACACCCCCCAGGACCGGGATATTGTCGGCGTTGATGGCTCGGTCCGCGAACCTCAAGGCTCTCATCTTGAGGCAGGCGAACACGTCTCGGTGAGACTCGCAGCTCTGATACGCGTGATAAACCACTTTAAGGCCAGATAACACGCCGTTGTGTGAGTTTGTTTCTTCTTCAGACTCCGAGGAGTTCACCACGGCGCCGAACAACGTCAAGAAGAATACTAGTAGCACTATCCTCATTTGGAACACCATGATTGTACCTTAGGTAGGATGGTGTTGATTGTCCGGACTGAGGACGATAAGTGGTGTTATTTGGACGACTCCACTAACATTATATACGCACCTATTTAATAATTGTTTGCAGAGGTATCACAGTTTTTAGAGCGTGCAACACACGGGAGGATCCTTGCTGCTCCATATTTGCTTTCCGATTAAACGATTGCAACGTGCGTGTTTGGAGCCAAAGTAACACATACTTAGGAAAATAAATAGCCTAAGTACACAACATTGTCATACACTTGGTATCTAGTGCAGGACCACTCGTCTCATTGTTGTGAAGTGACAAACACATTATTGCCTCAGCTACACGAATGTATTAAATTTAGTTTTATACACAATTTTTAAAATATAATATTAGAGTTGTATTTGATTTGATATCACTATTTAAATTTCAGATATAAAAATTGATTGTATAAGAAAATAATCCTTAATATAATAGTTGCAAGTGATTTCAGTTGAGCAGGGGAATTGTAATTATTATTATTGTCACCGCGTCTTACTACTCGTTCGGGTTGTACGCACTTACGCTAATGTGTAATGGTAGGGTGATTGTGAGATGAAATGTAGGACCTACAGTTTAACGTGGGATCCGAACCACGGTGGAGGCCTGGCATTCCTCACATTCACAAGATGTCTTGTCAGAGGTGAAGGAAGGGTTTAGTAATCAGATAAATCTTTGCCGGGACCGAGGATTGAACCCCGGCCGCCAGCACAGAAGTCTGACACTTTACCCCCTAGACCACCAGGTCACCGACCAGGGGAATTGTTGGTTACCATATTCTACTGTAATATAATCATAATAATATATTTAATTGAAATATATTGAGAAGGCATACAGTTTATTGTATTTCTGACTGTGAGTTGTGTAGTTGTTGAGCTGACCAGACCATTACAATCCAAACACGCACACGAAGACCCTCAATTATAACACCAGAGGAATCTCTCCGAGGTGTTCCAGTCACTGAACACATCACGTTAATCAAATTTGATACTCAATGAACTGATAGATTCTTGTGCCTCAAAATCATTTTATCACCAATCTTAGAATAGGCAAAGACATATAATCTAACTGATGTTCTTTTTGTCGTCTAAGATCTCTAATAATCATTGATTGAATTCAACAAGTAAATACATTATTTTTAGCCAATGAAAAAAGTATTTTTATACTAGTTATTAATATTTAGCACCGCGTCTTACTACCCGTTCGGGCTATACGCTTTAAGTACTAATTACTCTAATGGATTGGGTATTGGGAAGGTTGAATTAGAGGAAGTGAACCCGCATTCACGTGGAGGGAGAGTGGAAAAACATTCAGGAAAAACCAACCCCAGTTCACCCGACCGAGATTCGAACCTCAATCTCCCCGTCCTCAGCAGTCGAGCTCAACACGACAAGTGCGTTAGCCAACTGCGCCACCGAGGCGGGTTTCGATACTAGTTACCTTTTCTCCAATACCTGTGGGGACATAGATAAAGGCGTCACTTTCGCCTTGACTACATTGTTGTCGACCTGGAGGAGGAGGCTAAAATACTGACCGGATACATTGTGGCTGTATTATTACGTGGTTTCCAACTCTCCTTCCACACGAATGCGGTTACATTTCTTACGAAAGCTACCGTCAATGTCTCTACCTCATGACTGTGCCTGTGCGAGTAGCCAGAGAGCTTATAGCTCATTTGTTGTGGTTTTCAGACGACGGTGAGGCTGTGTTTGGAACCCCAGCCAGTTCGACTGACAGTGGATTATCTAGATAGTTTCCTACCCTCACTCCACGCTAATAGGGGAAGTAGGGGTAATACCGGGACGCTAAGGGGAAAAATTCATAAAAAATAGTTAAATTAATATTTTAATCTGAAATTTTGT
>CABFVX010007288.1:2689-31945 GCA_902151425.1 Timema shepardi
GGGGGGGGGGGGGCGTGATTTCCACTTTTTTTTCTTATTTAAGCATGGACCACCCTATTCTTGATACACTGAAATGTTATGTTGGTGGCCTCTTACCTCATATTTTTTAAATTAAACTGTACAAACGATTTAAGGCCTTGCCTCGTACGCTCTAATAAATGCCATCCAGTTTAAAAGTGTTCCTATCTTCAATTACCATCTTCAAGAAAGAACATGTTTTAAGGCAGATGAACATATCTTGATGCTAATCAACTTGAGCTGCTTGGAAATATTTTTTTTAAAAACAATGGAAAGAATACAAACGCACAGTACATATAGTAGTATGAAAATCACATAAAATATTAAAAACACCACGTTTAGTTATGAGTTTCTTTTAAAATGCCATTTGGTAAGGAAGTAAACTCCCAGTTAACGAAATATTATTTGACCTTCAATTATTCCCAAATTAATTCTCAGGATTAACGTAAAGGGAGTAGTACTGTGGCATTAGTTGCGATGGCTAGTTAGTTTCAAAATGTCAAGTACAAGTTGATCGTAAACAAAACACCACTGGTGCTTGGATAAATCAAATGCTTAAAACAGATAGACATTTTAAATTTCCCATCTCAGACCTTTATTATTCCATAGATAAGAACCTTAAAAAAGCCAAATAAGTATTAAAATATGATATTTAGAATTGGGGGTTTAAATAGCGAAGAGGAGTAGATGGAGGAGGAGGGGGGAGAATCAACATTTCCAAAGCTAATACACTTAACTACTTCAGTATGTGGTAGAAAACTGAAATTCACAAAGCAGTTATAAGGATCACCCCAAATTTAAAAAAAATATCATAATTTTAGATTTTAAAACGGAATTCTGGGAAAATGAGATGTGGGGATCTATAACCAGAATAAACCTTTGAGATAAGTTAGAGAGAACATTCCAAATAACCAATTTAATCTTAGAATTTGAAACTTCTCAAAATGAATAGGACAAATGGGATTGAAGGGGTTCTAAATTTACAAAACTATTATAAGCAACTACTTCTAAATATGGTAGAAAATTGATATCAGCAGGCCTGTAAAGATACCACTCCAAATAAGTATGGAAGTATGTACATTTTAACATTTATAATTGGACTCCAGGAAATAAAGGGGTAAGGATCGTACAACACTTTTATATATGGTAGAAAATTTAAATAAGGGAGGCAGGTAGAAGTACAACTTTAGATAACCAAATAAATCTTATAATTTGGGATTCATAAGAGGGAGTTAGAGAAATTAGGTAGACAGACAGTAAAGGGGGAAGAGTTTCCAAAATTATAAGAATAAATTAGGCCTACTTTTCACAGTATTAGAAGATTGCATTTATAAAGTTCTTAATCACTGAATTTCAAAATGGAGTGGAAAATTGGGAGGGCAGGATACCTGAAAATGCCTAAACCGCTTATAAAAACAATTTTTGAGGGCGGTAAAAAATTGAAATTTTGCATGTATATTAATAGATCTTCCCATTTATCCAAATTACGTCCGAACATTATGAAATTTCGACATATAGTCTAGAACATTACTATCGATGTGGTTAAGTTGAAATTTGGTAGAAAAGTAAATGACTATATAAGATAACCAAATAATACTTAAATTTTCAAATTGGGAATGTGGGAAATGAAGAGGAAAAGGGGGGATAAGCTGATATATTTCCAAAAGAATTAGAAAATTTAATTTTTGGCACGGGAGAAAATTTAAATTCATCACCCTGGTAAGAGAGCCACTCCAAATAACCATAGACATCGGAAAGTTTTGAATTTAAAAATCAAGTTATGGTACTCATTGGGAGGGGGTTAAGAGAGGAGGTGAGTGGGGTGCCCTAATAATTTCCTAGACTAATGAAAAAACCTTTTCGAAATGATGGAAATCTTTATAAACTAATGCCAATCTAGAATAGACTTAAAAATTTAAATAAACAAATTTTGGAGACATAACTTGACGAATATTATTCTCTTTAGGATATCATGATGCTCAATAATATCATCATATGTTTCTATGACAATGTTTATCACATCGTTTAAGTTATATTATAATCGTGTTTATAAAATAGTGCCATACTGAAACTACAAAATTAACATTTAAAACAATAGTATTTGAAAAATATGGCGGGCCAGCTTGAACTCAAGTTTACTTACAGGTTACTGTATAGGGAATACTCAAGTTAGCCCACCACAATAAATGTTCTCTAGAATGCCTAATTTTAAAGCACAAATGTTAATTTTCGGGCACATATGAGTACAAACAATTCACAAACGAATGGCGGGAACAGAATTTTGATACTTTGATTTTTTTTTTAATGTGGCGGGCCAGTTTGAACTCAATTTTTCTACATGTTATGGTATAGGGAAGGCTCAACCTAGCCCGCCACATTCAATGTTATATGGCATGCCTAATTTTAGAGCACAAATATTCATTTTCGGGAACATATGAGCAAAAACAAAGCTTAAACAAATGGTGAAAACAGAATTTTGTTACATTGATATTTAAAAATATGGCGGGCCAGCTTTAACTAAATTTTTCTACAGGTTATGGTACAGGGAAGACTCAAGTTAGCCCGCCACATTAATTGTTCTCTAGATTTTCTAAATTTAGAGCACACATGTTCATTTTTGGACGCATATAAGTACAAACAAAGCACACAATAATGGCTAAAACAGAATTTTGTTATCTTTTGTTTTCAATATTTAGCGGGCTAGCTTGAGCTCTAGTGGGATTGCCTTCATTAAATATTATCTAAAAGGCCTAGATTCACAGCACTAACGTTCATGTCCGGGCACATATGAGCACAAACGAAGAACAAAAGAACAGTGAAAACAGAATTTTGTTACATTGATATTTAAAAATGTGGCGGGCCAGCTTGAACTCGATTTTTCTATAGGTTATGATATAGGGAATGCTCAACCTAGCCCGCCACAATAAATGTTCTCTAGATTTTCTAATTTTTAAGCACAAATGTTCATTTTCAGGCACATACGAGCACAAACAGAGCAAAATGGATTGACTTAAATAAATTGTATTATGTTGTGTTTTTCAATATGTGACGGGCTAGCTTGAGCTCAAGTTGGCCCGCCCCATTAAATATTTTCTAAATTGGCCAGTTTCACAGCACAAATGTTCATGTTTGGGCACATATGAGCACAAATAGAGCAAAACGTTTAGACAAAAAAAAAAATTGTCAGCAATGTGGCGGGCCAACTTGAGTCACGTTGGCTCATTAAGTAGTAATTTTTTTAATGATATTCTGAAATAGTGAAAAAGATATTTTTTTAGGTCCGGTTAATAGATACACTTTTGTGGTGAATAAAATGTTTTATTTAAATTGAAATGGTCCTAGCTATATAGCTGAGAAATATAAAATATTTTTCCCAAAATATTTTAATCCAAATTTGAAAAATTGAGAATCTTTAATATATTTTAGAAAATTTAATTTTTATCTTATGTAGAATTTAAATAAAAACTGTATTTTATATTTAAATGTTTTACTTTTATGACATTACTATTCACAAGTTAGAAAGTATGCTTTAAATATAGTTTAACCTTTTTTTTATGGATTTTTATTTTCTCATATAGAGAGAAAATATTCTTATTGTAATCATGAACATTTTCAACCTAGAGATTATGATGAATAAATAAATTGTATATCTAGCTAGTGTTTGATCTGACAAATAACACTGTACACTTGAATAAAAATTTATTTTAATGCAGTTTATTGAAAAATAATTTCTGTAAAGTCAAAAGATTTTCAAAAATGGCTTTAACGGTTTGGTTAAATATGTAAAATTGGGGAGTTTTCAAAATGACAAATAGAAATTTACACTTGTTTTTAGGGAAATATTCAATAAAGGGTAGTTTACCAAAGACTTATTTTTTATAAAAATTTTAATCTTTTGAAAATAGCTTTAACGATTTGGCTAAAAATGGGTATCTGGCAAGTTATTTACAATAAAAATAATTTCATAATTATTGGTTTTTCTTAAACAATTCATTTAATAGTAGTGCTGATTGCTGTTATTTGAACAATTTTAGTTTAAAAAATAAAATAAAAATGGAATCACATCGTTTTACTGGTTGTTCAGCTTATATGCATATATTATAATTACCCTAATAGGGTAGGGAGGAAGAAGGAAGCATTTTAGAGGTAATCTACCTTCATTTGCGTGGAAGGAGAGTGGAAAACCATTGAGGGAAAACTACCCTCGGTAGACACGACCGGTATTCGAACATTGATCTCCAGCAGGCCAGTCTAACAGGAGAGCGATGCCTTGGACAATTCTGCCACTGAGGTGGGTTTTTTGAAAATAAATTTAACAATTTTGCCAATTGAGAACTATTGTACACGATTTAATAATAACGTATGTTGATTTTTATAAAATATATTAATTTAAGGTTAGTTTACATGTGATAAATTTTAGAAAATTTGAAACCTTTCAGAAAGCATTTTAATATTTTATTTAAATGGATGTCTATTAATTTTTTATCATGATAAATAAGGAGATATATTTATTTTTAACAAATATAAATAATTTGAGGGTAGTTTACAAAAAACATCTTTTTGAAAATTTGAAATATTAAAAAAATTGTTTTGTCAATGTTGTTTGATATTTTTGTGAAAAAGGTTTTTATTGTACTTAGAAAATGATAGTTTTCCGAGGAAAACTTAAATGTGGTTTACAGAAAAACACTTTTTTTCTAAATTGGGGGTGGGGGGTTTTACACTTAACTTGGCTATCGAACATTTATTTACTTTGAATTTATTTATTTTTCTTAAAAAACTGTTAAGGTCCGAAACGGCACTAAATATGTATAAAACGATGGTATGTTTACATTCTTAATTTGAGGGAGTGGGGGCTGGAGGGAAGGTCCAACCACTTAATATTTTTGCATATTAAATATTTTGTTCTCTCGAATCTATTAGGGTGCAAAACGGTGAGAAACCGGACTTTTATTTTTGCATTGCAAAAACCCCAATCAGTGAATGGGGGGGGGNAATCAGGTAAGGGGGGGGGGGGGGGTCTACGCTTAAATTGACCCCCCACACACACACACTTTTTTTCCCGTTTTAAATATTTTTTCTTGAAAAATTATTCAGGTGCAAAACGCCATACTTGGGTGCAAAACGGTGCAAAACAGTACTTTTAAGATGGCATAAAAAATCCAACATTTTGATTGTAGGGGGCTACTCTTAACTTGTCCCCCCCTAAACATAAAAAGTCGTATCGTATCCGGGGCTAGGGTGCAAAACGGTGGTGTATTTAAATTTTAATTTTGAGGAAATGGAGGGTGGGGGGGTAGCTTAAATGATCTCCTTTTTTCTTTTAGGAAGCTTCTTAATATACCCCTTCAGGATACGCATCTCTTCACTTTCCTTCCTGACGAGGATCCGTGTAGGTGGAGTCTATGACATCTTAATCTGTGTTCTAAGTCTCACGTGTCGGGAATTATCATGTATATAACGTAATAGTCGGGCTTTTATTAAAATCTACAACGTGTGGAATATCTAGCAAAAAACTGTTTATCTACTTAATATAAAAATAACTATAAAACACTAGAACTTTTAATTTATAAAATAAGACATCATCCCTTTTTAATTAATTATACAGAACAGAAAACTTGGACCCAATTCAATCGTTATATCAGATGTCACCCTAATGGTGACGTACACACATCAATATATCAGACTAGCTCTTTTAAACGTTACAGTATAACTCTCTTGGAATTGGTTCCTATTTTTTAAAGGCTTGCCATTGTGAATGCTCAAGATTATTTAATTTTTATTTTGTGGACAAAGAGAGTTTTATTATATAATCAATCCTATTTGATAACTGTAATTCGATATTTCCAACGGCAAAGTAACTCATAATTGAATTAGAGCATTTTGTTAATTCAGCGTCTTATCAAGAAAACTACTCGTAATTGAAGCCATGTGGTGTATGTTTGTCTGTTTTTCTATTTGTTTGTCCAGAGTTTTTCTCAAACTTACAGATAAGTTACAAAGCTGAAACTTCCCACATCGATTACTTATAGGGTTTTAGTTACCTCGAAAATTCTTTAAAATTATATTCTTTTGCAAGGGGTTGGCTCTAGGGGTGATTCAGTACATCACGATCATGTGACTGAAGTTATAAATAGTTTTGAAGTTTATTAGAAAAATCTGAAACTTGAACTAGTTAAATAGAGATAACTTGGCAGAGTTGTGGACACAAATAACACTACCTCCTGTTTTGAAAATCTATTAATAATAATATATAAAACAACTGGGAACAGACTTTGCACTAAATCTGAAATGGCGCTTGTCTGAGACAGGCCTAACACCTAGTATATAATAAATACGCGCTTACTCGGTACCAGTTATTGAATTAGTGAATAAGCTAGCCTTGTCTCAAACCTCAATTATCAATAAGAGTTTCATATTAGGCTACGAATATTATTTTATTCTTAGACACATATTAAACCACAATACCAAAACCCAAGTGTATTAGTTATGTCTATATCACAAAAATCCTTGAAACATGATCAGGGGCCTACCTTATCAGCCGCTAACAGAAATAACTACAAGACTACGTCCAACAAATGGAATACTTACCATCAGTTGGTGGTGTCAAAAGTATTCCCCAGCTAACCTTAGTTCACACTTCAGCTCGAGTGAATAAAGTTTATTTAAAAATTATATATCTTCCACAAGAATATTACTACACACCAATTTTGTTGTAAATGTTTTGTAAGTTAATTAAAGTAAACGCAATGGCTATAACCTATGCAAATTCAATCACTTTAAAAGTTACAACCTGGACACATGAATATATTCTGGAGACTTTGGGTTCCAGATTCCAGTCCTGGGTTCAATTCTTGCCCCTGGGTTGTCATTTTTCAATTACATCAATGGTTCTCAAATTTTCCTTTAACATGGACCACTAGGCATAGACTGTCAACTTAACACACCAGCACCTCTTCCATTAAAGTACCAAAATGTAGGAATAACGATTTAACAGCTCATTAAAATGCATTATAATCATAAAAACTTGATATTAAAGTTATTTCATTATAGAAAAGTTAGAACTAGACGAATAAAATATATTTTATTATATTATATTGTATAACAGACAAGAACATGGTTGATCAATAGTCAACAATCAACAGCACACCAAAGTTTTCAATATATAGGCGTCAATCAGAAAATAATACATCATGATGAACAAAAATTAATAATTGAACTAAAAAATATGTAGCCTTATGGACCTGTTTATGACCAAGGGAGGATGAAACAATAAGAACATAATTATCTTGAGAGTTAAAATGTTATTAGGACATTTCAAGAACGCAAACAAACGAATACATGTTTTATTCTCAGTTTCTTGCAATCTTTGACCAGTTTGGTTATATCAGGTCCAATGGAAGAGAGTTTCAATCTACAGTCAGGCTCAACATTAAACATGTTCTTTTATACTCTCTTTAGTTCAGCCAGTGCAGAAAATTCAATTTCCCAATAGTATGTTGTGGGAAACGGTAGCAGATGCTTGAAGGCACTGTTGGTGAGTTCAGAGTATTCTGATTTCACAGGGATCCAGAAATGTGTGAGGGATTTCCCACTATACGTGATTTTTAGTGCTCCATCATATGACCATTCAATAAGCTAATCAAAGATACTAGCTGAAAGGCCGATGAAATCAATCAGAGATGTAGCACTGAAAGGCTTACTAATCCATTCCTTGTTTTGATAAAGCTCTGGAAAATGTTTTTATGCCATCGTGCACAATTGTTATATGGTTCTGAAATAATTGCAGTAGTTTAACATCGATAATTTCTCTTGCAGAATGCAAACATTCATCAAGTGTATAAAATGAATACTACTCCCCACCGCCAAGCCGTTAACTCCAAAGTTCACTTTTTTTTTGTAAAAATGCTTTATTTCAACATGCACTTTAAAATGTTCACATCGCACCCCTGAAGTGACAGATTTAGGCTGTTCAGGATGCTGTCATGAAGGAAAATCTTTATGTCAAAACTCAACTCGAAAACTCTTGAAAGAACTAACCTCTGGACAACTACTGTACTTTTGTTTGGAAAAGTAAATTTTTGTGCTCAGTTCCATTTCTTAACACAATTCATTAAAAAAGCGAGAGTTTTAATGAATTTAACCACTTTAACTACGTATTGTTTCAATTCAACATCTAGTTCAGAAGGTATTCCATTTACCGCAAACTGTTCTCTGTGGATAAAGCAGTGAGTTGAACTACATTCAGGCACTAACTCTTTTACCGTTGCTGTAAAACCCTTTTTCCCACACAAAGCCTGCGCACTGTCACTACTGAGTCCGACACATTTTTCCAATCCAATTGTGTTTTAGGAAATAATCACTAACCATAACAAAAATATAATCTTCTGTAGTGTGAGTTTTTAACAATGAACAAAATAAAGCGTCATCATGAACTTCATTTTCGAACATGTATCTTACATATGCTAAAAGTTGATACAAGTTTTCTACGTCCATTCTTTCATCCAATTGTAAAGCAAAATAACTACTACCACGCACATGTGTGATTAATTTCTCCTCCACATTAGACGCCAAAGATATTATGCGACGCTGAATTGTATCATTTGCCAAAGGAATCTTGTCTATTGCTCACTCTGCCCTTTCCCCAAACATAATATTCTCCATCAAGTTAGCCGCTGGCCTTATGGGTGTTTCAGTGACGGTATGCGCTTGACCAGTTTTTGCCACAAGTAAAGCTACTTGGAATGATGCCTCTGTAGTTTTACTCTCTTCCTTTCCCATTTTATCAGAAGTCATTGATTTCTGTGATGAAAGCATGACTTTGCGTTTGTTTTTTAAATTTCCACCAGGTTTATGGGATAAATATACATGTCTTGGATGAAAATGCCGTGAAAGCGTTGACAGTTTCGTCAATTCATTAGACAAAGTGTCATAGCACACCACACAAAGAAAGTTATGTGCAAATTAGTCATCGGTCCAATGCAATACTATTTTCAGATAACCTTTATCATATTTCCTGCTTACATATTTCTTTTGCTTTTATACGATAATAGAGTAACTGGCTTGAAAACCATCGTCAATGATTTCAGGTTTAGCAGGTCCATGTTTAGTCATATTGATTTTACTTATATCTTGTTTAAACGAACCACTGTTAAGCCACTGACCCATTCTAAATTTAATTTAAAAATGACACAATAATACTGTTAATGGTAGGCTTATACAATATCCAGGCAAACCACCTACATATAAAACACATAAGAATAACTAACTGCTGAATGCAAAGGGATACTTAGTACTGATGGGATTTCCATGGAGCTGTAGACTTCTTAATTCAGCACATTTGACCTTGATGGCCTGAGATTCATGGCGGTGGAGTTGGTGCACTTTCATATTAATTCAATAGATCACTGTACACTCCGATTATCTTAAAAATGCATTACTAGCTTGTTACAAATTTTCCATAGAAAATTTAGAAAATTTCGTGGGCCACATGGAACCTAGTCACGGACCCCGTGTGGTCCATGGACTACAGTTTGAAAACCACTGAATTAAATAAATATAGTTCAACCAAAACTAATCATCCTGTCATTACGTATGCTTTGATTATTTAGTGGGCTGTAAAACTCAAATAAAATATACAGATTAATTGTACGGTGAACCGCATGTACTTTTCTCTTTTTTATACTAAAATAGAGATATATGCTCTTAATACTTGTAAACTAAATAATAAACATTGTTGCAGAAAAACTATACCAAAGAGTATAAGATAATATACACTGTTATAGAAACTTTGAGAAAAGGGTAACATAATTGTCAACCAAACAACAGGATAACAATCAATTTGGTAATTCAAAATACTAAATAATATTAATGAAACAAATAGCCGAAACTATTGTTAATGCATTTTAGTGGGGATAGTCCCTCATAGATATCATATTCATTAATATATGCAAATCCTGTACAATTGTGTATATATAATTGTCGAATGGCTGCCAAAATTCCAACTACCGAGTCGCTAATGGCTGCGTTGTCTGATGGCTGTGATCTTAGATAATCACATGTTTATAAGCTGACGACTTCCGCACGTCCATCTTAGACTCTGCCTTAAACTATGAGTGAAGAATGACCATGGGCACGGGACGAATCCTGGATAGCTCAGTGGTAAGAGCATTGGCGTACTAAGCCGAAGGTCCCGGTTTCGATTCTCGTGTACAGGTGTAATTTTTCAATTTTCAGAATATGATAACTAAATAATATGTTTATATGTATTTTATTTTAGCTAGAAACTTGGTTTTATAAAATATATTCCAAATTTAAATATATTTTTTATTTTTAATATTACTACAACTTTACCATTAGTTATTTCGTATCTCAAATAGTTGCGGAGATATGATCAAAATGGGAAATTTCTCCTGATTTAAAGAACAATGAAAATATTTTTATATGGAAAGGTGAAAATTCTCATTTTCTTTATAATCTTAAACATTGTCCAGATGCAAATTTTTTTTAAAAAAATCGTTAAGGTGGATTTTGAGAGAATCAATATTTTCTATTTTTTCTCTTCACTAAACTACTCCTAATTTTAGGGTAGGATACCTAATTAAAAAAATACCTTGCGGTAATCTTAGTAAAATCCTATATACCAAAATGATGCCCAGCCAGTAAATGGTTTCGGTTCTAGCTCAAGATACAGATGGACGGACAGACAGACGGCAACGTGAAAACCACTTTTTCTGTTTCATTGGGTCATTAAGATTCGGATGGATATTTCGAGGTTTTGCAAATCTCTCTTCCAAGTAGTTCCCTGTATTATCACCTCACTAAAGGTGCGCTGCTGTAGCTATGACAATAACCCCACCTTCCCTTCTCCCCCTCATATACTTGACCCTTTCAATGTGTCCTTAAATTCCACAAATAATCCAGGCAGCCACCCCCCTACCATGCTTGCTACTCAACAAACGACAAGCTATCACTGATGAACTCTCCAAGGAGTGATGCCGAGTTTTGAGCAGGGAGTTACAATTTAAATAAGTGCAACACAATTTGTCTGTATAGAAGATAGAAAAAACAAAGTGAAACCACACCTTGTTCAAGGTGATGGCAGTTAATTTTTTTTTAAAGGTGGCCAAATCTCGGGGTTTTTATATAATGACTTCCAGAGTCAAAGGACAAGAGCTTCAAAGGATAATTTTTCTGAGCTACCGTAGGAAATCATTAATTACAGTATATTGTGACATATTTATTTAGTTTATATATTACTGTAGACATATTTATAAATATATTTTGTTTCTAATATTTAAAAAAAATATAGCCATTCTTTGTAGTTTTTTTCAGTGACATAGTCGCTACTTACGATAATTATTTAAATATAATATGGTATGAGTAAGTTAGAATTAATATAAGTGCACCACAATTTATTTGTACTGAATATAGAAAAACTAAAGTTTAAATCACATCTTTTTCAAGGTGATAGGCTGTTAAAAAACTTGATATATCTGTTTAAAAAGGTGGCCAACGCTATGCGAAAAATTGCAATTTGTAAATTTTATTTCTATTAAATATAATTTGCATACTGCAAGCCTACCTCACTTTAATAATAGGCCCTACTGTTAACTTTTCTGAATACCATAATAACAAGAACATTGCATTCTAAAATCTAAGAAAAATCTGAATTAAAACAATCTTGTAAACCACGTTTCTATTCAAAATCATAAATTTATTATTATATGGTTATAAGCCATCTAGAACTAAGTTTTTCATTTTTGTTGCTACGTACAGGCTAATGGCTTAATCTGATTGGGTAGAGATGGGGAAGGTAGTAAGATGAAGTGAACCCGCATTTGCTTGGAGTGAAGATGGGAAAACAAGAGTGATAAATCACTTGTTGGGAACCGTTAAAGGTATATATATATATATATATATATATAAATTTAACAGTTCACGAAGGCGAGATTCGAACCTCGACCTCCCCATCAATGGCGATCAAACCAACAGCAAGCAACGTCTAGAACACCGCTGCAGGTAACTAAGCTTTGTAAACAAATATTTACTTCTATTTACACCTCGGAGCGAGAATATTGTGATCGTCAAAAAACTCAAATTCTAGATTTTGATAATTAATGTCGACGTTTCATGACCCCTTGAAACCGATAAAGTTGCTTTCGTGATGGCATCTGTCTGTCTGTCTGTCTGTCTGTATGTATGTATGTATGTCTGTATCTCGGGCTGGAGTCGAAACTATTTATCAGATTGAGCTCCAGCTTGGTATCTGGGGTTCTCATAAGGTCCCCCCGAGGAGTTTTTGGAATTGGATGTCTAACAATAAGTTTAATGGTAGTTTATTGAAGGGCAAAAAGAGAATGAATCGATTTTATTAAAATTAACTTTTAGCGAGTTTGAATTAATTTTATATCTGAACACTGTTTATCATTATAAACAAGATGTAAATTCTCATTTCCTCATGAACATGACTTTGAGGGTAATTTACACGAGGGAAAATTTCCATTTTCATCATTTCCCACAACTATTGGAAATAATAACTTATCGTTGTAAAGTTGAAGTACTATTAAAGGCAAACATATTTTTTAATGTATTTTTATAAAACTAGAAAGTATAAACCTATTATTTCACTTCACAAATCTTATGAGTTTTAGTAAATGTCTATTTTTAAGATAAAAGCCTGTGCGGTGCACTGTGACATTTATTTTTTATTACAAAAATTCTGACCCGCCTCGGTGGCGTAGTTGGCTAACGCGTTAGTCGTGTTGAGCTGCTCGACTGCTGAGGACGGGGAGATCGAGGTACGAATCTCGGTCGGGTGAACTGGGGGTGGTTTTTCCTAAATGGTTTTCCACTCTCCCTCAACACAAATGCGGGTTCACTTCCTCTAATTCAACCTTCCCAATTCCTAATCCATTAGAGTAATTAGTACTTAAAGCGTANCCTAATCCATTAGAGTAATTAGTACTTAAAGCGTATAACCCGAACGGGTAGTAAGACGCGGTGCTAAATATTATATTATATATTATACAAAAATTCCAATTTGCCTTTACCTTTATGTGAGTTGGTTTGTGGACCTATTTTTCTAAGGCTTTATTGTTATTATTATTATTATTATTATCATTATTGAAGTTTACCGACGTATTGACACAATTAACATAATTAAGATTCCTTTACTCGTTTTAATATGCACAACAATATCCATAGTATTTGAACACCTTTTTTTAACAACCTGTGTATACTTGTGTGAATTGTGAGTGTAGTTTCTTTTAAAATAAAGAAGTTTTAAACTAAAATAAATGTTTGCCAATTTTCAGGGGGCAGAAATAATAGCTTTGACACACATGGCCCACTACCCTTGAATTAAATTCCTGGATGTGCCCCTGTAGCTTAATATCTCCAAAATTAATCCTGCTCTAAGTACAAAAACGTCTTGTTTGTCAATAAAACACGAATAAGGATATTTAGAGAAAGCATGTTTTAATGTATTTAACACCCGTTTGGGTTATACGCTTAAGTACTAATTACGCTAATGGGTTAGGGATTAGGATGGTTGAATTTAGGGGAAATGAAAACACATTTGCGTGGAGGGAGAGAGGAAAACAATTATTGAAAACCACCCTCAGTTCACCCGACCAATTTCGAACTTCAATCTCCCCGTCCCCGGCAGTCTATCTCAACATGAAATAGTGCGTTAGCTAATTGCGCCACCGAGACGGGTGTTAGCAATTTCACCTCTTCTTACAAAACCAAGGTTATACAAATAGGTTTTATCTAATCAAAGCAACACTGTCCATGCAAATTATTTATAATTTAAACAGAATCAAGCCTTCTCTATAAAATAACTTTTTAATGAGATAGATATTGCAAATATATCACAGGGAACATCTCATTAACTCAGGTTTGGAGGTATTCGTAGTAATTAAGTGAAAGACAATTAGTGGGAAGTCAAGGTATTTACCTGAGAAGGATGTAGATGGATTGAGGGAATGGGGAGTAGCTGGGCTTACAAGAAAAATATGTAAAGTTAGATAATACCAAAAAGGGGGTGGGGTTGAGAGGGGGAGATGGTTCGAGTAACAGACCCATCTAGCGAGAAACAGATGAACTTTTCCAACGGTTTAGGCATGATTTAGTTTGAAAATACAAAATTTTGTTTAAATCATTTCATTATAAATATTCATCGTGTATCTTATTCTCTTTAACAATATGATAACTTCAAAACTATATTATTCTCTTTAATGTTTGATTTAGATTTAATTTAATAAAAACTATGCCTTATTGTAACAAAGTAAATATTAAGTTGTATCATTTTTTATAAATATAGTTCATATTAAATTTAAAAGTTAAATAGAATGCAAAAAACTGCATGTTGTTATTATGTATAGTCTTTGAGAAAACGGCTATACAACTTTATCGTTCTTATGTAGTAGTTGTCCATCCAAATTTTAAACGTCGACATTTATCAAAATCTCAAGTTCAATTTTTTTGACGATCACAATACTTCCCAAATATTCAAGTATTGTTTGTAAACTAGCTTTCTTTTTCTTTTCCTCCAATATACATATCCCTCCTTATTCACGTTTAATAAGTTTTTAATAATTCCTTAGTAAGACTTTATTTTTTCTCAAGTATGTATGGCTATAAATATAATTGATTGAAACCTGTGTTGATAATTTGAATCAAGTTATAGCAAAACCATGTTTGTCAGTTGACTATATAGACAATGTTAACAACAAACCGGCAGTGTGGGGACCAACGTGCAGAACCTGCATAGCATTTTCATTCCTGACGGTGACGCTCAGCAAGGTACCCATGATGAACACCACGAGCAGTAGTATTGCAGTGATGAGCAACAGACATTTTTCCAACAAACTTCGAGTCTTCCATAAAGTTGCACCCTGCAACATATCATAAGGAGATCGTCTAGGTCTTCTTCCCTGTGGAGTGATAGCTCTATATAGTAGGATTTGGATGGGAAATTATTTCTTTAAGAACGTATTTACTACCCAAATTCTACTATAAATATATAGTTATAGGAAAACTAAAGCTCACAAGAAAACACGTGATATAATTTAAAAACAATACTTATGTGTAGTTGTCTACGTCATTCTGTCATCTAATCGCTCTCGTCCTCCGCTCCCCTCCCTAACGCTGCATATCCTCAGTCCCCTTCCCTTCACTCGCCAGAAAGCAAGTAAACCTATTATTTAAAATAAATAGAAAAAGAAAGGTTTGTATGATCTTTAAGGAGCATTGATTCTAAAGGAACGTTGTATATTTACCGAGTGGTAGCGTATGTGTGTACTGGTTGCAGACACGCCTTCTGTTAACTGAACAGAGCCAACACTACTACTGTCCTCGTCCTCGAACTCAGCCTGTTTGTATCTTGTCATCTGAAGCAAAATATAATTAGTTTTCATAAATTATTATAATATTATCACCACTCTAAATGATAGTAATAACCATTGTTAAATTATTATTAGTTTATATCTAACCATAATTTAATATTTTTCGCAATCGCATCAGCGAGAACATGTAAAATGGCTTCTGTCTCGACTAACATGGTTTGCCGTTTATGAGGATTAGAATCTCGACTGGTTGTACTGATACATTTTTTCCTAAACTGTTCCTTATTTTTTCTCCACTAAATTGTTGGTGAATTTTCTCTTAGTTCAACCTTACTGGCCCTTTAACTATTAGTGTGGAGTACGTGGATTGACCAGACGGGTAGTAAGATGCACTTCAAATGAAATTACCGCAACATATATAAGCGATAAATCCGTTTTATGGAGTTCTAAAGGGTAATCTCAGTGCCAATACAAATTGAGAATGTTTTAAAATGTGACGTAATAATAAGATATTTCCTAAGTTATGTTATTCCATCAAACCAACCAAAAGAAATGATGGAGGAAGAAGTGGGCAGGAAAAAATCGCACTTTGATATATATATATATATATATCTTATCCATTTAATTTTCAACATATTACAATACATTTAAAGAATCAAACAATAAAAACAAAACACCTTGATAATGGGAACTCATGAAACGAACAGCGATTTTTGGGAAATCACGTCAATCCTAGAAGTCAACCAAAAATCACTCACTAAACGTCATTTTCTCCTCCCATCACTGGACAGCCTTACATGTTTGTTCAGTGGTGTTTGTGTGTCCTTCCCCTTTAAGTAAGAGCTCCTAAACTCTGTCCAGCATGCTTCGAATGAGGTTATACATGACCTCTAGTGAAAGAGTATCCCATTCTTCCTACGGAGTACCAATAAGCTGCTGCACATTCTCAGGTGGATGGGGATGACGATGAATAGTCTGTTTAAGCATGTCCTAAGCTTGCTCATTCGGATTCATGTGCAGTAAATGTGAAGGTTATTCCTTTCGGAAAATAATATAATTTTGTTCGAGGCATTTCCTAACCCCTTGTGCATAGTGAGACGTGGCATTGTCATTGGTTATGGTAAAGTGGTGTACTACTACCCTTCTGTATGGGGAAACAATGGATTTCACAATGTCCTGCACTTATCAGATACCAGCCATAATACATTTTATGGAAGTTAGTGGTGTACGTTGGATTAACACCATCCCACCATAAAATATCACAGATACAACAATGAAAGCGTGGACCTCCTGCACATGTATGTACTGGTGCTGGCGTCCAGACTCTGTGATAAAAAGGTTACTTGAAAGCAACTCAAGATGACGACTAGTGCCACCCACTTGGTGTTCTGAACTAGAGAGTTGAAAGTAAAAGTTGGAGGGACAAGATGTCAGAGGATATGTGAAGAATTCAGAAAATAAAATGCTGAGGGTCATTTGAACGCCAATTAATACGAGTTGAAGGTAGGAAGCATCTTTTTTGTTCACCGTGGATGTGCGAAGGAGGACCGACACTTCCATCAAGATGTGATTCTGACGTGTAAAAGCTATTTTCCAAGTGGAGTTTTGTATCTTGGAGTTTATGTTCTTGTGTTATTAATTTTTATATTTTATATTTTTGAGTTATCGAGTCTTGAAGAAACCTCTTTCACGGGTATGTTTTATTTATTGGTGCATCTTAATAATAAAAGCTTTTCCTGTTTACTGAACTTATCAGTCATGTGGGTAAAAAATATATTTTTTAGAAATGGGTGCACGTCCACTTGAGCAGGAACACGGGCGTTAGAGCTTAATTCTTAGCTGGTTTGCAGATTATATTTATAAAACTTTTAAACTTATTCATCTCTTGTGACTAAATAAAGAAATAGGCCATATTATTGAATTTTAAAATCCTCATAGGTGGCTTCGGTTCTTGTGATTGGACCTCCATATTTAGGCAGCCAGCACAAACATAGTTAAATGTGCACGATCTGTGAATTTAATATAGAGTACACCTCTTTTAACAATTGAGAAAATAATTGTTTTGTTTATATTCCTTGTGAGTGTTATTGTTGCATTATCAATGTACATTTGGGGAAACTGAGTACTATTAATTTTTTTACACATGTGATGTTACTCAGGGTCTTCCCACCCGGGCTACTTGGACGAGACACTGATATCCGGTTCCCAAACATTTCAACCCGAAGGACATGTAAGAGTTTGGTGGCTACAATGATCCTGTGGGAGGAGATTCCGGATCCTCACACAGTCCCACGAGCAGCCAAACCGGGTAAAGCCACACAAGTTACCCTGGCAGTTTCAATATAGACCTGTCCTTTATTTATGTGAATAAATCTATGAGGATACATTTCACCCCATTTCGGAATCTTAAGATTCATGTTAGGCCATGACTGGTTTAACTAATGACTAGTTTGGACCCTCAACCTATGTAATTTAATGATGACTAAGCGGCCACCTCAGCGAGTAGTGCGGTATTAATCCTGGGTTCGTGCCTAAGCTTGTGCTCTATGTATTTTTTTGTGTTCAAGATCTGGAGGGCCCATATATATATATATGTGTGTGTGTGTCTATATGTATATATATATATACACATATGTGTCTAGATGTATATATACACATATGTGTCTAGATGTATATATTCCTCTGTGGTATACTTTTGATGGTGCTTAAGCCTATTCAGGGCTTAGAAATTTTAGTTGATGCTTATGATTTTGCTTAAGCCTATTAAGGAGCTAGGAAGTTTTGTTGATGGTTTTGATTTATAAAGTGCACCTAATTTGGTTTAGGTCATTGTCTGAAATTCTATTTAAGAGGGTTTTACCATTGTTTAACTTTATATTATCATACACTTTTTTTTGTCAAACAAATCTTTTCCCCCCTGTTTTCGATCAATCTTATGTACCTACTAAACTTCCCTTATGTAAACCAAATTGTGAAACTTTCTAACCAAGGTCATATTTATATTAAAATTTTAAAGTAATTCACAGTGTATTTGACATTTCATTTTCAGGTTAACTAACGAGTTGTAGGGAGTTAAATTGGATTGCTCTTATGGTCACCGTAACTGGCAGCCGACTCTAAGTTTAACTTTAGCTTATGTTTAATGGGTCTTGGTTCCCAAATTAGATAAAATCAAGTAGGGCCCATTGCGTTAGGTTCCCCTCTTGACGTTTCGTGTACTTCAGTTTTGTCCCTTCACTACACCTTGTTAGTTACTGCAAAATCCAACCCACCCCCAACTCATACTGTAGCCAGCCGAGCATTTTATCAATATTTTGGAAGATATATTGTTACAACTCTATCCACACTCTCATACGTCTTGTGTTGGGCCTCAGTGCAACCCTACTCTAATCTCAAAACAAGATATTTCTCTACTGTGTAATGGTGCAATTTTTGTGCGTGGTGGCACAGTTTCTTCTGCAGATGCGGTTTGATGGTCGTAGTGTGAAACGTCTAATTGGTCTGCGAGAATGAAGTCAAAATTATTGCAGTAGACTAAGCACCATCTGATCAGAAATGTTATTCTCAGATGCTAGGGAGAGGTCACTTCTAAGAGCCATGAACATGGAACTTGGACGCTTCCCCGTGGATATATAGATGTAACGATCTTGGACTGTTATTGTTACATGAGGATGACCTGTACGAGACCTTTACTCAATACTGTTTTTCTCTCTGAGCCTTCTACATACTCTCGAGACATCACTTTGACTGCATTGTATGGTAACTGCAACATCTTATTGTGCAGTACCGTTTTGAAGCAGTCACAATCCGGGTTCAGTCAAACGTCGTAATTGGTGTACAAAGCATGTTTACAGGCAGCTATGATGCAAACAGACTGACCGTGCCTTGATAACTGAACCGACACCGACACACTCTTGACTGTGTCTGATTTTGAATAACATTACTGAGGATAAACTTCTCCATATAGTGGCAGCGCATGTGTTACATGATATCCCACCTAAATTTTCTGGCATTATGCAAAACCTTTTGTTGGTGTGTATATTGGGAACAATCCACGTGAAATTTATGAACCAACTGATAACATTAAACCCCGATTTACAAGCCAATCCCAAATCTATAGTAGACACAACCAACAGTCCTTTGACCACAAATAATTAATCACTTTTAAAGGGAAAGCCTCAATAAAAAATATGTTTTTCTTTGTTGCCTGGCTAGAAATCAAATTCAGGCCCTTTTCCAAGTAGGCCAACTGAGCTAAGATGTCAGACCACATGGTTTTGGCAGTTTCCATACGTAACCTGTAGGTTTGGAAATATAAATTCCAAGACAGTTGATACCCACAAACCCTTAAAAAATATATAAACTTGCTTTATTATCTTACTTTTGAAGGCCAAAGGAAATAGTTTTGTCTGTGGAAGAAAAGTGTGCAGGCTACAATCTACTTGGTGTTGCACCAGGTATGTTAGCACTTCCTAATTTTTTGTAGAGGTATGTGAACATACAAGTTTGTTGTCAGAAAGATAGTGTAAAATAATATATATATTTTTAGGCTCTTAATACATAACAAGGGCTGGTTGCACAAACCATAAGCATTGGCCGGATCAGATATGAACTAAATGTATAGGTATGGTTGGCAAAGGTGTATAAACATTATGTTTATGCTATTAAATATTAATTTAAATAAATAGCAATTTTGGTCATGTTCCTCAATAAAAAGTGTTTAAAAATGTTTAGTGTTATCAATAAATCTACAAAATAAAATGTACTCGGTCCAAACCACATATCAAATTGTATTTCTTTGGGATTAAATAACAGATAATTTCTTTCCTGTAGCTGATTTGCAGCTAAACCATTATCTATAACTTCGTTATATGATTGAAAATCACTTAATTTTATGACCTCATAGTTGACACAAATATTCTAAAAAATAAATCACACTCAAAATAAATATATAAAACACATTTACTACTTATATTAATCACTTTTGTAATTACCCAAAAGCTAATTCAGTTATTAAATATTGTAGGTTATGTTTCTCACCCATATGATGATTGAAAAATAAAATATTTCGTGGGAGAAAATTGGCTGGTTAGCTTGATCAGAGAGTTGATCGACAATCACCTCCTAATTGTTAATGGTGCAGCTGAAAATGAGGTTTGAAACACTGATTGGAGATCAACATACATCTGATTTATGATCAAGCCTGTGGTCATTATCTACTTCCTAACTCAACCTTCCACACTAATTAACCAATAACAATTAGGACAAGGAATACACTAAACCTACAACCAAACTCTATAACCTAACTAATATGAGCACTTCAAACATGTTGCTTTTTGAAGATTCATAATCCAACCACCATTAATGGCAAATAAAATGAGGGGGAAATTCTGCCAGTTCAATCAAGAGAGATGAAAGCCTTTCATTGGAGTAGTAGTAGTAGAAGAAGATAAAAGTTGTAATTACAAATTTTAAGCAACACAATAAATCATAAAAAAAAGTTAATTAAGTAAATTTGATATGTGGTTTGGACCGAGTACATTTTATTTTGTAGATTTATTGATAACACTAAACATTTTTAAACACAAAGAAGGATAACAAATTAACAGCCAAGGCTGAACATACGACCAACATTGAAATAACTCATTTCAACAGAAGCTAATTAGTAGGAAGCGGGAAAAGCTTCACAATTGTCCGCTTATGATTACCATTAACAGTGAGTATAGACGCAACCCCAATAATGCCCTTTCGGTCTGGATAAACTTTGTCAATTACTCATAGAGGCCATTTTACAGGAGGAAGACTATCTTAAAATGTGAAAACTTGTTCTCCTACAATTCTATATAGATGTGTCTTGACAGGTTTCACTCCAGCCCCTCAAAGACCACTAAAGTGAGGTGAAGAGGGGAGTTAAGATGTTACTTTATACCTAGATAGGTTAGTTCTTTGGACAAAACTGTGCTCTTTACTGACAAGTTCAATAGTGTGTACAAAGTGCCAAGGACAGCTTTAGCACTTAAAACATTGGTGCCACAATCTGAATAGATGACCAAACATGCTCCCCTAAAAGAATAAAAGCACTTAAGAGGACCCAGAAAGGTTTTTTTTTTAGATATCCGAAGCCAGTTCAAAATGAATGGATTAAGTTGCAAGTCATATGAAAATTCGTATATAAGACTTTAGTGTCCTGTCACTTCTATGTCTGCTAAAAGTTATGTTAAAATGACCAGCATAATCCACTCCAACATAGGAAGTAATATTTGCCTGAACACTTGGAAATGGAAAATACCTCATCAATGGAAATATTGTTTTGTGGTTTACCTTAAAGCAGTTGTTACATTGTTAAATCCTTTGACGTAAAGCACTCCTAACAACCAGGATACAGTACTTGTGTCTGAGTATGGAAAGAACAAGATGTGCACCATTACGTAGATTATCTCGATGGTATTGATCAATAAGTAAGCGCTCCAAAAGGTGTCCTTTTGGGATTAAAATATAATGTTTTTGCTCAAAGGTCAAGGAAGGATTTCTCAATCACCCTCCTACTTGAATCAGTTTGTCTTCGTAAACATAGGAACTTAAGACGATGAGCATGAGTATTGATAAATTAAACACCTAATATCATTCGAAAAATGTTGAGTGTAAGTGGAAAAGTTTATAAGTGCAGTAAACTTTAACTTTCATAAATCAAAATTAAGTGATATTTGAAGTTGTTATTGTCTCAAAAAATACCAAAAAATTAATGTCTGATTAAAATTCTTAGTTGCAACTCGTTCTGGCATGGATTATATATTTTTTTAAATTTCTATGAGTAAATAACACTGAAAATGATAAATGTGCCTGGGTTAATATAGGAAACTGATAAAAGTCCCAGGGTGAATGTTGTAAACACATTTTGAGTATTGGTAGCCGGTTATTAATGCTGAAAGACATGACAAATAAAAATAAACACATTTAAACATATTATATTTTTTTTCTTGCAGTTATAATTATATTTTCTGATCTAGCACTATATAAAATTTTCTTTTCTTTCTTCTTTTTCTTCTTCATCAGCTTCTCTGAGAAGATCTTCGTAGAATTACCTAGATTAAGGTTTAAGGAACTCAAACTTAGCTTGGAGAACTTTTTTTTCTTCTTGACTTATTTTTTTTGTATACCTTACACAAGGAAGGATGTTCTCTTCAGGAAGGAACTTTAGTAGTTTAATTTTTCTCAAAACATTAACTCGTTTCAATTCAGGATGTAAGCCCAACTTGGTAACAATCCTGAACAAGTATGGCTTTTATGAAGAGACCTTGATGTGAAGTTTTGTACTGATTTTCAGTGAGCTCGTGTCGATGGATTCATTTGCCACTGAAGAAAAATCAAAGATGTAATTTTGTTCCATAGAAACTACTAAATAAAACAGGACACAAAAACGAACATAAATCATAATATAACCGAATATTCAGGTTTAAACACAGTGAGTGCATTGCTGACGCAGGTAAAAGAGCTCTTAGACTGAATAATCAAAGAGAACATGGCTGACCTACAACCGATGCTTGCTGGCACATTCATCGCTTTCCACAAAACCACAAGTTGTTACAGCAATTGCAATATCTATCAGTGGCTGTAGGAACTATATTTGGTTCTTAGGACACACTCAGCTTACTCCGCGTTATTGGCGTTGGAATAAACTACACTTTTCAGTTAAAAAACAAATTTCACATTTATGGCACATTCAGCCTTTCCATTTACACTCCACAGTTTTTATTTTTTATTTTGTACAGCTTTGAGTTGAGCCTTTGTTGCTTGATTAAGTTATTTGCTAGTTAGATACTCGTATAGGGAGATGAACTTTGATCTGTGTTAATTTGTAAATCTAAGGGTATAAACTGTTACTCTTTGTAGTCTCCTTAGAGTGCATGCGCTCGTAGTTAAGTCCAGGAAAACAGTATTGGCTTCTTCATTGACTCTAAAACCAATTAATAGTTTTTCTTCTTGTGTAGAATCTGTATCAGATTCTGGGCTCATAGCTTGTAAAAGATAGGTTGACCTGTCTAGTTTAATCCAGGACGGTTCTTCCCACCTTAGATGATGTTGAACAAGTTCTGAAGGACATAGACCATGAGATGCACAATCCGCTGGGTTATTTCCTCCAGGGATGTGGCAACAGTATTTTGGTGGCAAATTTTCTTGAATTATGGCGAAAAAAATTACTGATGAATATTAAACATTTATGAGATTCAAGTGAATCCAATGAAGCGTCACTTTAGAATCAGTCCAAGCAAAGATGGCAGATAGCTTTAGTCTCTCTGAATAAGTATGTATTACAAAATTAATTAATTTGGCTAAAAGTAAAGCAGTACATAACGCTAGCCTTTGCAAATAAATGGTTTTTAAAGGTTCGATCTTTGACTAAGACATAACAGCGGTATCATAATATAATTAGAAGAGTCAACTGTTCTTACACAAACAGAGAAGCATCAGTGATTCTAAAAAGCGTGCACTCTTGACTCTGAAACGATGACAAATAATAAGGCCGCTTGGTAAGCGATAACTGAGAGCATTTTTGAGGAAAATGTATTCAGGCTTTGCAAATAGAACCAGTCATCCTAATGCAATTTTAAATTCCACAGCATTTGCACGAGAATTTGGGCAAATAAAGTAAGTGGATCCATTAGACCTAAGAAATCAAATATTCGAGTGACATTAGATAAAGTTCCTCTTTTTGTACATACAGAGTATGAACACCTCATTTTTAGATAGCTATTGCATTCCCAATATTTTTATGGTGGAATCTGAAGAACAATCAGAGTATTTTACTTTACTAGCAAGGCATTCAACAAGAATAGACCTAAGCACTTCCAAACTCTCACTGGCCTACTTCCTCGATTGCAAGCAGTCACCAGCCATGAATAAATCTAATAATTGCCATAAAAAAAGAATATATTCCTCAGGTTTACAAGATCCAGAGACTATGTCATCTACATAGATGTCTAATTCCACCCCCTGGATGCACAAGGAAAATTCTCTTGCTCATTAGACGCCAGCTGTTCCACAACACGAAGCACAAATAACGGCGCAGGTTTAACATTGAAGGATACCGTGTTCAAATTTAATGTTTGTAATTCGTCTTGAGGAGAAGCTCCAAAAAATGTGTTGATAAAACGATGTTTAGGGCTGATCCCTATTTTTAGATACATTTGATTATATCTGACATGAGTGCTACAGGATGAACATGCAGGTTAAGTAGAATTTCAAAAAGTCAAACTGTAACTTAGGTCCAGTCATTATGGCATTATTTAGTGACAGTCCAAGTTTGTATTTAAAGCTAGCGTCGAATACAACTCTTAACATAGTAATAGTGCTTATCAGACTTAAAATACAATTATGTGGACTGTAATATGATAGTATAGAATAAGTAATGCCATGAACCAATTATATGTGAGCTTGGTCCAAGTGATCTTGCATAGAAGCACAATATTCTTTGTTAAGATCAGGTCTTGATTGTAGTCTTTTTCTATAGCTTTGTGTATCCTTATTGCACCAGAACAAGTATCTTCTAAAGAAAGAGGATCCTGTTGAAAAGGCATTGCCACTGAATAGCGTCCAATACTATCTCTAAAATGGATTTTGACAAAATTATCTTCACAACATATCTATTCTTGACTCAAAACAGGCTTCCTAGGTATTTCTTCTAAGGAACAAAATCTTTGTATCATTTCATCTAAATGAAAATCCAAGGACGCACAAAAGGTGTGAGGCTGCAAGATACCTGTAATGGTTGTCCTACCCATAAGTAGCCACCCAAAGCATGATTTAAAACATAATATTTTACTTGTATCAACAATGTAGGACTATAACGCGACTCCTTCTAGTCCTTCTATTTCCTCTGGGAGATGAAGTCGACTATCTGCTTGAATCAATCCTTTCAAGTGTGATCAATTTACTTGAGATAAAGTCATGAATGGTAGTTGGTCAACTTTTCTATCGGTTTGAGGCTGGAATATATGTGTATATAGTTTTTATTTGGTTTATTTTGAACTATGTTTACTTTGTTGTTTTGGCGCCAAGAAACTTGGTTTGTAACCTTTTGTGTTCATTTTTAACGGTTTAACTATCACCGTTCTTATTTCCGGTCGTGAGCACGCCAGTCTTGTCTTGTTGTTCCTTCCGTATTTTTATCGTGGTCAGATCCAGGCCTATCAGGCTTAGGTTGCATTTAGTGCTCTTATTATCATGAACAATACAATATAATTGCCATTTGGCAATCCTCATGTGTCCGTGTGTCGTATAACAAACATTCCGTGGTTATGTGATGCAAAAAATATACAGACCACTTCCTACCAAACATTTGATCCATCCGTGACAGATTTTGAAATTTCCTCACGTCGTTTTATTTTGTTTTGTGATAATTTTTGCGGTATGTTCTAATTGATAAATAAAATGGGAATCTTCTCGTGTTATTTATTCAACAGTCATAGGCCTAGAGTGGTCGCAGCGTAATTATTATTTGTTGCGATCGCCACTACACTGTTTATAGGCCTATATCAGCTCTTATCATGTGAAATCATGGGTTTTTAGTTCTTCTCTCTCGTTTGAATGTAATTTGTCAAAATTAATGTGGATTTTCACAAAAATAATTTTGTTTGTAATTTATATTAATGGCATACATAATTTAAAACAACGCTTTCCAAGCATTGAATGCACACCAACGTAATATTGGAATGTTACATTTTTCATCGCTCTGTTGCTTAATTTGTCAGATTGTAAACAAACTTTAATTTACATGTTCTCCTGTCTGTCATGTTTATTTTGGTAGTACATAGTGAATTAATTCACAATGCCGAATGTATTACTGGACTCTGCTTTAATGAAGCTTACACGAGCCTAGTGCCGGATTAAACGTGAGGAAACGTTAGCTAAAGCTAGTGAGAACCTAGACTACAAGTGTTGTGAGCCATTTAGAGACTTCTTTCGGGCGTGAAACCTTCGATACAAATAATTTAACCATGCAATTAAGTAGTCAAGACATTGTTGACTTCGATCTGGCGCACACGAGACAACTTCAAAGCATCACCTCAGATGTTTGCGGCCATTACTGTCTCAAGTACCTTCTCTATCGATCCCAGAACATTCCGATGAAAACTTTCCTAAGCCTGTTCTCGCCCACCATTCATACAGGCAACGACGCTAATGTGGTGAGATATTACAAAACATTTGTCAAGTCTGTAGGGTCCTGCCACCCTTCAAGAGGCTGCGTCCAATCAGCGTGTGCCTATAAAAGGGGCGTCCTGGTGGCGTGCCGACCACAACCGTGACAGTCGTCGAAAGGAACGAACATCATGGAAGGTCAAGACGTTTGCGTCAGCAAAGCAAAGCCGGTGAAGCCGCTCGCCATCACCAATATTGTCAACACTTTATTCCCGCTGGACGAAGTTGACGTCAAGTGAGTCATCGTCAGCATGAGTGTCAAGAACAACTTTTCGCCCTATGTCCATCTAGAAAAATGCGTAGGGAACTGTGCGGTGCTTAACTGTACAGAGTGGCGAGAACTGGGCAGCTACAAGTCGGTCATATAAAAGTTTTTCAGCAGCACGCAACCTCCTCAGAAGATTAGTCTGACTAATCATGAAATCTCTCTGAGATGCATGTGCGGTGACCGTATGGTTGTCATCAGCAAGAAACAAGATGACGGACTCAAACGGGTTGCCTATCTAGCACCTAGCTGGGCACGTCTTTGTGATGTGTGGGACCTCATCGAAGTTGCCATCGATCGACGGGATATGTGGTCGACACCCTTCGCATGATATTGCAACGATTTGATCGACACACTCGTCTAGGATGTATGCGACACGCTAACAGAATCAGTGGATGTCATCGATCTCGAACAGCCTACAGTGGAAACGCACATCAAAAACTTGGATCATATCAGTGATACCTACTATACACGTCATGTCATCGGTTTGGACTATTAAATGCTGGATTGGTAACTAAAAACAATTTTACCAACGCATCTAAGAGACACTGTAGAAAAACGTATGAATGAATATATGAGGCATTCCTGTAAATGTTTATAATAAATATTATGTATGATGTCTGTAAAACCTTTAATGTTTAATAAATATGTCTTGTAATATCGTGTTTTATTCACGCAAAACCTTTCTGTCCCCCCTTACACGCAAATATGAGTCTCGACTTTTCGAGACGTCACCAAACATTAATAGGGTCAATGACCTAGCTCACAGTTTCAAGATCACTATCTATTCCTGTCTCTACTCGTCTTATCGATCCACCAAACTGGCACCAGACATCAGAGAAAACCCATTGCGACATCATTCAAGGTTACGATCCATTCTTGTCCCGACTTGTCTTGTCAAGCCGCCAATCTGGCGCCAGTCATCAGGTAAAACCCAATGCGCCATCATTCAATGTTACGATCCATTCTTATCCCGACTTATCTTGTCAAGCCGCCAAACTGTCGCCACGTATGAATCAGCGGGAAAAAACCCATTACCACATAAGTGGTTGCGACACATACCTCTAAGGAGCGGTAGTGAGGGGAAGTGAGAGGGGGTCTCGCTACTGCTAGCTACTCGGCAGTCACACTCATCTCCCCGCGATGCTAGCGAGGCCTCGCCCCTTTCACTCTCATTTCCCGGTCAGTTGTTCAGCTCCCGGACAAAGAGGATGCTTCTAGTGATGCCGCCCAGCACTGTGGATTCGCATGCCAATAAAAAAACTCTAACGCCTCCCTCGTCCTAATCCTAACCAATTAATAAAAAAGCATAGAGTATACATAAATATCCCCTGAATACAAATAAAAAAGCAATGAGTATACATTAAAAAAACTTAAGATCACCAACATGTTTGGAACAAGAACCAACAAGTTTGGAACACAGAAAAGGGGTCAGGAGGAGGGAAGGGGGAGGTCGGGGGAACCAACAGCCAATCAGAGTGCGAGGGACGTGGTCCCGTGACCAAATTCAGTCAATCAGAGAGCTGTACACATAAGGCCAGCTAGGTATTTAGGTACCTAGAAAAAATAATAAAATGCAACATTTAAACTATTTACGTACAGAGTGGTCTGAACATTGGAAGTTGGAACTCAAAGAGCTTATCTGCACTTGAGATCACTTGGGGAGATTACTTGGAGGAGATAATGACTCATAAATACCTGGCTGCTAACTTACTCACCTCACTCGGACAAAGGGGTAGATAATAACTCATAAATACCTGGCTGCTACCTTCCTCACCTCACCCGGACAAAGGGGGAGATAATGACTCATAAATACCTGGCTGCTACCTTCCTCACCTCACTCAGACAAAGGGGGAGATAATGGCTCATAAATACCTGGCTGGATACTTTCCTGACATCACTCAGACAGAGAGGGTGATAATGACTCATAAATACCTGGCTGGCTACCTTCCTCACCTCACTCGGACAAAGGGGGAGATAATGGCTCATAAATACCTGGCTGGCTACCTTCCTCACCTCACTCAGACAAAGGGGGAGATAATGACCCATAAATACCTGGCTGTTGCCTTCCTCACCTCACTCAGACAAAGGGGGAGATAATGGCTCATAAATACCTGGCTACTACCTTCCTCACCACACACGAACAAAGGGGGAGATAATGGCTAATAAAAACCTGGATGCTAACTTTCACACCTCACTCAGACAAAGGGGGAGATAATGACTCATAAATACCTGGCTTCTACTTTCCTCACCTCACCCAGACAAAGGGGGAGATAATGGCGCATAAATACCTGGCTGGCTAACTTCCTCACCTCACTCAGACAAAGGGGGAGATAATGAATCATAAATACCTGGCTGGCTACCTTCCTCACCTCACTCAGACAAAGGGGGAGATAATGGCTCATAAATACCTGGCTGCTACCTTCC
>CABFVX010007289.1:17006-31935 GCA_902151425.1 Timema shepardi
CCCGACCGAGATTTGAACCTCGATCTCCCCGTCCTCAGCAGTCGAGCTCAACACGACAAGCGCGTTAGCCAACTACGCCACCGAGGTGGATTACAGGGGCTATAAAAATGTAAGCATTAAAAGGTGTTTTAAATTATGAAATTATATTTTTTCACTATAATAATTAACGTAAATATTATTATAAAAGATTATTAATTTGATTTTAAAATTAAAATAATATATATATAAACTCACAGACCCTAATTTCTGATTAAAAAAACTAGCAAATGTTAGGTATTATTATATTCCAGACTAATTATAAAAAGTATTTAAGTAAGTATAAGATTGTATAAGCCTAAAACTACAACGGAGCTTACAATAAATGATCAAATGAAGTGTCGTAAATCATTTCCCTGAGTATTTAGTTTAAACTCGGTCAATATAATCTAATTAACCAAATAACCGATATCAAATCAATCTAATAAGTCTCATATTTAACTTTTAAAATTTTTTGAAAATGTTGGATTCGGATAAACTAGTGTTAGTGTCAAGTTAACAATGTTAGCAGGACATGTTTTGTGAATTTGTTTATGAATAATACTAGTGCAAAGTAGTCTTGAAGTGATTTCTCAACTCATTTATTTAGACCAACTTATGACCTTGACCCCCACTGATAAATACACCAAATCTCAGACGTCATGAGAGAACTACCTTTTTTTTTGGCATAAAATCTTATTAAATATATTCGCTACAAACATATGTACTTAAGATTATATTTACTTTACAGCCATTACTGTTTCAGGACCGTGGCCTGGTTCAGTTTTTATTCAAGCCAAATATTGTCCACTAGGCGTGTCTTAGCTTCATATGCCTTATAACATAATTTAAGACTAGGACAAGCCCAACATCCTGTCCCCGCCCGTTAATTTATCACTGTTAAAGGATAAACACACATTTAACCAATGATACATTTTCTTTGCGGTTTAATATCATCAGTAAATGTGAACGGGTTTTTGTATTTTCAGTGTTAAAATAAATTTAAATTAATTTGAATACTATATATATTATTGTATTTGAATTTTATATCTTAACAAATGAAGGTTCTACCAGAGTAAAACCTTTATTTGGCAGTTCATATATCGAAAAAAACACAACATAAACAAAAAAAATACAGTTTTCCGTTTCGGTTATTCTGGGCTTCAGATCTTAGAGAGGTCCTGATATAGGAGGTCTTACTGCAGTTAAAAATTAACACACGGTGTTTAGTTGTTTTACGTAAAACTGGGGTTCCTGGTTCTATTCCCGACTGGTACCGAGGGTATTTTTCCCCGAAAGGGGAATCATCCTAACGTTCACCAGTGTTTGTTTAATTAGACCTAAACTAGGTTAAGACTCACACCAGCTCCTCACACCTCCATAATAACTATCAACACACAATCTCACTGTGGGTAAGACGTGTAGACAACCTCCTATGGAGTACCCTGGGCTACGTTATGTCACAAGAGGTGCTAATAGTCAACATACAGGCTAATAGTCTACAAACAGGCTAATAGTCTACATACAGGCTAATAGTCTACATACAGGCTAATAGTCTACATACAGGCTAATAGTCTACATACAGGCTAATAGTCTACATACAGGCTAATAGTCTACATACAGGCTAATAGTCTACATACAGGCTAATAGTCTACATACAGGCTAATAGTATACATACAGGCTAACAGTCTACATACAGGCTAATAGTCTACATACAGGCTGATAGTCTACATAGAGGCTAATAGTCTACATACAGGCTAATAGTATACATACAGGCTAATAGTATACATACAGGCTAATAGTCTACATACAGGCTAATAGTCTACATACAGGCTAATAGTATAAATACAGGCTAATAGCCTACATACAGGCTAATAGTCTACATAGATGCTAATAGTCTACATACAGGCTAATAGCCTACATACAGGCTAATAGTCTGGATACAGGCTAATAGCATGCATACAGGCTAATAGCCTACACACAGGCTAATAGTCTACATACAGGCTAATAGTCTACATACAGGCTAATAGTCTACATACAGGCTAATAGTCTACATACAGGCTAATAAGTATACATACAGGCTAACAGTCTACATACAGGCTAATAGTCTACATACAGGCTGATAGTCTACATAGAGGCTAATAGTCTACATACAGGCTAATAGTATACATACAGGCTAATAGTATACATACAGGCTAATAGTCTACATACAGGCTAATAGTCTACATACAGGCTAATAGTATAAATACAGGCTAATAGCCTACATACAGGCTAATAGTCTACATAGATGCTAATAGTCTACATACAGGCTAATAGCCTACATACAGGCTAATAGTCTGGATACAGGCTAATAGCATGCATACAGGCTAATAGCCTACACACAGGCTAATAGTCTACATACAGGCTAATAGTCTACATACAGGCTAATAGTCTACATACAGGCTAATAGTCTACATACAGGCTAATAGTCTACATACAGGCTAATAGTCTACATACAGGCTAATAGTCTACATACAGGCTAATAGCCTACATACAGGCTGATAGTCTACACACAGGTTAATAGTCTACACACAGGCTAGTAGTCTAAATACAGGTTAATAGTCTACACACAGGCTAATAGTCTACACACAGGCTAATAGTCTACATACAGGCTAATAGTCTACATACAAGCTAATGGTCTACATACACGTTAATAACCTACATACAGGCTAATAGTCTACATACAGGCTAATAGCATGCATACAGGCTAATAGCCTACACACAGGCTAATAGTCTACATACAGGCTAATAGCATGCATACAAGCTAATAGCATATACACAGGCTAATAGCCTACATACAGGCTAATAGTCTACATACAAGTTAATGGTCTACATACAGGTTAATAACCTACATACAGGCTAATAGTCTACATACAGGCTAATAGTCTACATACAGGCTAATAGCCTACATACAGGCTGATAGTCTACATACAGGTTAATAGTCAACACACAGGCTAGTAGTCAAAATACAGGTTAATAGTCTACACACAGGCTAATAGTCTACATACGGGCTAATAGTCTACATAGAGGCTAATAGTCTACATACAGGCTAATGGTATAAATACAGGCTAATAGTCTACATACAGGCTAATAGTCTACATAGATGCTAATAGTCTACACACAGGCTAATAGCCTACATAGAGGCTAATAGTCTACATACAGGCTAATAGTCTACATACAGGCTAATAGTCTACACACAGGCTAATAGCCTACATACAGGCTAATAGTCTACATACAGGCTAATAGTCTACACACAGGCTAATAGTCTACATACAGGCTAATAGTCTACATACAGGCTAATAGTGTATATACAGGCTAATAGTCTACATAGAGGCTAATAGTCTACATACAGGCTAATAGCCTACATACAGGCTGATAGTCTACACACAGGTTAATAGTCAACACACAGGCTAATAGTCAAAATACAGGTTAATAGTCTACACACAGGCTAATAGTCAAAATACAGGTTAATAGTCTACACACAGGCTAATAGTCTACATAGAGGCTAATAGTCTACATACAGGCTAATAGCCTAAATACAGGCTAATAGTCTACATACAGGCTAATAGCCTACATACAGGCTAATAGTCTACATACAGGCTAATAGTCTACATACAAGTTAATGGTCTACATACAGGTTAATAACATACATACAGGCTAATAGTCTACATACAGGCTAATAGTCTACATACAGGCTAATAGTCTACACACAGGCTAATAGTATACATACAGGTTAATAGTCTACATACAGGCTAATAGTCTACATAGAGGCTAGTAGTCTACATACAGGCTAATAGTATACATATAGGCTAATAGTCTACATACAGGCTAATAATCTACATAGATGCTAATAGTCTACATACAGGCTAATAGCCTACACCCAGCTAATAGTCTGCATACTGGCTAATTGTATACATACAGGCTAATAGTCTACATACAGGCTAATAGTCTACATACAGGCTAATGGTCTACATACAGGCTAACAGTCTACATACAGGCTAATAGTCTACATACAAGCTAATAGTCTACATACAGGCTAATAGTCTACATACAGGCTAATAGTCTACATACAGGCTAAAAGTATAAATACAGGCTAACAGTATACATACAGGCTAATAGTCTACATACAGGCTAATAGTCTACATACAGGCTAATAGTCTACATACAGGCTAATAGTCTACATACAGGCTAACAGTCTACATACAGGCTAATAGTCTACATACAGGCTAATGGTCTACATACAGGCTAACAATATACATACAGGCTAATAGTCTACATACAGGCTAATAGTCTACATACAGGCTAACGGTCTACATACAGGCTAATGCTCTACATACAGGCTAATGGTCTACATACAGGCTAATAGTCTACATACAGGCTAATAGTCTACATACAGGCTAACAGGCTACATACATGCCAATAGTATACATAGAGGCTAATAGTCTTCATACACGCTAATAGTCTACATACAGGCTAACAGTCTACATACAGGCTAAAAGTCTACATAGAGTCTAATAGTCTACATACAGGCTAACGGTCTACATACAGGCTAACAGTCTACATACAGGCTTACAGTATACATAGAGGCTAATAGTCTACATACATGCCAATAGTCTACATACAGGCTAATAGTCTACATACAGGCTAACAGTCTACATACAGGCTAATAGTCTACATACAGGCTAACAGTCTACATAGAGGCTAATAGTCTACATACAGGCTAATAGTCTACATACATGCCAATAGTCTACATACATGCCAATAGTCTACATACATGCTAACAGTCTACATAGATGCTAATAGTCTACATACAGGCTAATAGTCTACATACAGGCCAATAGTCTACATACAGGCTAATAGTCTACATACAGGCTAACAGCCTACATACATGCCAATAGTCTACATACAGGCTAACGGTCTACATACAGGCTAATAGTCTACATACAGGCTAACAGTCTACATACAGGCTAATAGTCTGCATACAGGCCAATAGTCTACATACAGGCTAATAGTCTACATACAGGCTAACAGTCTGCATACAGGCTAATAGTCTACATACAGTCTAATAGTCTACATACAACCTAATGGTCTACATACAGGCTAATAGTCTACATACATGCTAATAGTCTACATACAGGCCAAAAGTCTACACACAGGCTAATAGTCTACATACAGGCTAATAGTCTACATACAGGCTAATAGTCTACATACAGGCTAATAGTACATATAAATACAGGCTAACAGTCTACATAAAGGTTAATAGTCTACATACAGGCTAATAGTCTACATACAGGCTAATAGTCTACATACAGGCTAATAGTCTACATACAGGCTAACAGTCTACATACAGGCTAATAGTCTACATACAGGTTAATAGTCTACACACAGGTTAATAGTCTACATACAGGCTAACAGTCTACATACAGGCTAATAGTCTACATACAGGCTAATAGTCTACATACAGGCTAATAGTCTACATACAGGTGACCGAACTGGATGATTTATCTTCCACTCCCACTATATAAAACTAAATTGTTCTCAATATTTATATATCTACACAGAAAGGCTAAGTAAGGCATGGTTTCAGAGGAAGTTTAAAAAGATTTTCAACATGGTATTGTGTAACATCTTTTAAAAAGAACATTAAGTCCACTCAACCGAGATTCAAGATCTGGTATCTCCGTCACTAGCAAGCCAGACCAATCCCGATGGTGGAATAATCTTACTAAAAGTATCAACAATATCAAACCTCAGAGTTATCTTATTTAGAAACCAACCGGTACAAACGGGTCTAAAATACTGTATTATCAGACGTTTACAATAATTCAAATTTGAAAAACAGATGGACTTTAATCGAATTCTGTATACTTATTCTGTATACCAACTTTATTTAGCTCATGGCCTAATAGGCCTGATTTTTGTGCTCTATAAAATTCGAAAAAGAAATGATGAAATTTAATAATAATAATAATAATAATAATAATGTAGATAACCATTATATTTATCAAGCAGTTCTTTTTTAGCTTGAAGTTTCTTTTAAACTTTAAAAAAACTAAAATTAAATTTGGAGAAAAACTTGATCACAAATTAAATTAACTTGTATCTAGGCTTATTTAAATGTATTCAATTTTACCCAAAGCTACAGTTATTTAACTTTATTTTAGCAAATCTTTAATATCTTGATAAAATTTAAGTAGTTCAGCCTTATTTATTCATCCTTTAAATATAGTTGCAAAATAACACGAGTATATGAGATTCGAATCTGGACTCGCTATCTTGTGCCATCGCATTGAACTATCAATTGAATTATTCATCCTGTCGTCAAGATCAAACAACGCTAATACCCCCATCGGTGGTCACATGGTGTATTACGTCAATCTAGTATCAGATTGTATTGTTGATGACGGAGAGGTTAAGGTTTGAATACCGGCTATATGGTCTAAGGGGGATTTATCCTAAATGGTTTACTAATCTATTTTCACATAAATGTTGGTGTATTTCCTCTAGAACTGTTCCTTTCTACCCACCTCGGTAGCTTAGTTGGCTGACGCGCTTGTCGTGTTGAAGCTCGACTGCTGAGGACGGGGAGATCGAGGTTCGACTCTCGGTCGGGTGAACTGAGGTGTTTTTTCCTAAATGGTTTTCCACTCTCCCTCCACGTAAATGGGGGTTCACTTCCTCTAATTCAACCTTCCCAATTCTCAATCCATTAGATTAATTAGTACTTAAAGCGTATAACCCGAACGGGTAGTAAGACGCGGTGCTAAATATATTCCTTTCTTTTTTGTTAGCATAATCCATATATGTGTGTTTCTCAAACGGGCACAAAGATGTGGTGACAAAAATCCAACCTATCTTGTCCTGGGATCCGTCATTCTAGCATATACACAACCTAGTTGTATCTTAGGGCCATCATTCTAGCATATATACAACCTAGTTGTATCTTAGGGCCATCATTCTAGCATATATACAACCTAGTTGTATCTTAGAGCCATAATTCTAGCATATATACAACCTAGTTGTATCTTAGAGCTATCATTCTAGCATATATACAACCTAGTTGTATCTTAGGGCCATCATTCTAGCATATATACAACCTAGTTGTATCTTAGAGCCATCATTCTAGCATATATACAACCTAGTTGTATCTTAGAGCCATCATTCTAGCATATACACAACCTAGTTGTGTCTTAGGGCCATCATTCTAGCATATATACAACCTAGTTATATCTTACGGCCATCATTCTAGCATATATACAATCAAGTTGTATCTTAGAGACATCATTCTATTATGTATACAACCTAGTTGTATCTTAGAGCCATCATTCTAGCATATATACAACCTAGTTGTATCTTAGACCCATCATTCTAGCATATATACAACCTAGTTGTATCTTAGAGCCATCATTCTATTATGTATACAACCTAGTTGTATCTTAGTGCCATACATTCTATCATATATCCAACCTAGTTGTATCTTAGAGCCATCATTCTATCATGTATACAACCTAGTTGTATCTTAGAGCCATCATTCTAGCATATATACAGCCTAGTTGTATCTTAGAGCCATCATTCTAGCATATATACAACCTAGTTGTATCTTAGAGCCATCATTCTAGCATATATACAACCTAAGTTGTATCTTAGAGCCATCATTCTATTATGTATACAACCTAGTTGTATCTTAGAGCCATCATTCTATCATATATCCAACCTAGTTGTATCTTAGAGCCATCATTCTAGCATATATACAACCTAGTTGTATCTTAGAGCCATCATTCTAGCATATATATACAACCTAGTTGTATCTTAGAGCCATCATTCTAGCATATATACAACCTAGCTGTATCTTAGAGCCATCATTCTATTATGTATACAACCTAGTTGTATCTTAGAGCCATCATTCTAGCATATATACAACCTAGTTGTATCTTAGAGCCATCATTATAGCATATATACAACCTAGTTGTATCTTAGAGCCATCATTCTAGCATATATTCAACCTAGTTGTATATTAGAACCATCATTCTAACATCTATAGGCCACATCCTACGTATGTCAGTAGCCGAAACATATTTGGGGACTAAACACATACTATATGGTACCGCAATATACCAATAAGCAAACACAGATTTAAAACATAAAACCTTTAAATTTAATCTCCAAGTTATATGACGAGTACAAGGTTTGAAGGAATTTTCATTAATTCCCTTTGACAGAGATGTATGACGGGCAGACGTGCAGTGACCTTGACGGATGCGAACCCATGACCATACTTGTATATTAATATTCAGATCTGGTTTATCCGGTAGTTTGGCTGTCTGCTCCCCCTCTTATCGTCGAATATTTTAAGATTTTTTGGAAGAGGGGGGGAAGACGGGGCCTGCTGCAGGCATTTTAAGCTTCGATGAGAGATGTGTTTACGAAAAAAAAATATTGCAATTAAATCAGCATCGTTTGCACTTTCGGCAGTTAAAAAAAAAATTGTTTCGACTACGCCTCTGCATTATAATATTGTTGAAGGCTAACCAAATGGTTTCTATTTTTTGTTGTTTTTTATTGTCTGAGAGTGAACTTGCCAAAATATATCCAAAGTACTGCAACAACTTGTCTGAGTTTGAAGTGTCAGAACATTCAATATTAAAAGGACGCAAAGTACCATATTTATATTATTATTATTATTATTATTATTATTATTATTAGCACCGCGTCTTACTACCCGTTCGGGCTATATGCACTTACGCTAATATGTAATGGCAGGGTGATTCTGTGAGATGAAATGGAGGACCTACAGTTTAACGTGGAATCCAAACCACGGTGGAGGCCTGACATTCCCCACATTCACAAGATGTCTTGTCAGAGGTGAAGGAAGGGTTTGGTAATCAGATAAATCTGTGCCGGGACCGAGGATTGAACCCTGGCCGCCAGCACAGAAGTCTGACACCTTACCCCTAGACCGCCAGGTCACCAAGTTAAAAATAACTTACGTTTGAGTAACGATTATTGTGTTATTTCTATAAAAAAAACACTTGCTTTATGCACAATTAAATATATCAGATAAAACATTACTATACTGTTAAACAAAACTCAATCTTCTTTATTAATATTTTATAATAATAGGAGATATATAGTTAGTTTAGTGAAATTACATAAGGCTAAATAATTGTGGTCAAATATTCCATGTTAAAATCCTGGTTTAGAAGAACTTTTGCTCGCAACGGTGGACACGCAGACAAAAGGTGTAAGTATCCTCTTGGCAGGTTTGCCATTATCTTGGAGGTCGGAGTGATAAATTCAACTGGAAGAATTGAGGTGTTAAATAGTTTCCCACCATCTCTACACGCAACTGCGGGTGTATTTCCTCTAAAGTCTACTATTACCATCCCTACCGTGTTAGTGCAGACATGCAGACAAACCGGACAGGGCACTGATTACAAAAGAATGAATCCGAGTTGAATGTAACTCCTTCTGACAAGACTAATTGAAACTTACAATATAATTAATATATTAATAAACGTGTAACTTTATTGATTCATATAGGTTAGGATAAATTTGCTATTTCTAATTCGTGTCGTTCTCAAATATATATTTATATTTCATTTTGACAGTATCGTGAACTAAATTATCACTAATTAATTGAAGCAAGATACATAATACGAGCATAACACTATTATAAAGCAAATTTACACAAATGGGGTAGAAATGGAAGAAGGTGCAGTTAAAAAAGAACGTACCCACATTTTCGCTGAGGCAGAATTGAAAACTGTTTAGGGAAAATATATTCTGTACACCCAGCTCTCTACCAGTGCCAAACCGGACCAGATGACGCCCAGTTGACGCCCCAGAGACATGGGAAATAAGGGGGGGATCCAACCCAAATATTCCTCTGCAATATTTACTTATTTTTTTAAATCTATTAAAAAATAAAATAGTTTATTTGTGATTGGTCTGCAATTTTCTACTAACAGCTTTGAACCATCAATATCTGAGTTAACAGATATAATAATAATAAAATGTATATTTTCTCAGATTCCCCCTCCAACAGCTCTCTGTTCATTTTGTTCTCTTCAATAATCTTGTGAAAAATATAAAGTTACTTTCGACGGGTTCAGATATAAAAAGATTTTACTTTTTGTTAGTTTTTCTGAAATTTTATTTGCAAAAATTGGCTCTTCAAACTCATTTAATTAACTCAAATTCATGTTCAGATGTTCTAAAATTCTCCCCCACAAGGTTAGATTCGGATAAATTTTCTCTCGGGGAGGTGGAGAGGGGGGGGGGCACACCACCGGTAGATGGGATCCCAATCGGCCCCTCATTTTGAAAAACAACAACAAATGGGCACCCTTGCCCAGAGATGGCGTACTCATCAATGCGAGTATTATAATACTAAGCCAACCAAGTGCGATTACACTAATTTCTTGTACTTATTAGAATGTTATTATTATTATTATCACCGCGTCTTACTACCCGTTCGGGTTATACGCACTTACGCTAATATGTAATGGTAGGGTGAATGTGAGATGAAATGGAGGACCTACAGTTTAATGTGGAATCCGAACCACGGTGGAGGCCTGGCATTCCCCAAATTCACAAGATGTCTTGTCAGAGGTGAAGGAAGGGTTTGGTAATCAGATAAATCTGTGCCAGGACCCGAGGATTGAACCCCGGCCGCCAGCACAGAAGTCCGACACCTTACCCCTAGACCACCAGGTCTCCTTATTAGAATGAATGTCAGGATATGAACGACGATCTCTTGGGAAACAAAGAACAGTGTTGTGAGTTAGTCGGTTCTACCACCGCCCTGCCAGACCTCTGTGTGCACGTTATTAGGAAATCATGTTCCGAGTGCATGCCCATCCATCTCTACCTAAAACAGCCATTTATGTTCACCAGATATAAAATACAAGTATTAAAACATTATAACCTTTCACTTAATAAGTGAGCAGGTTCCAGACAACAACAACAAAATTGTGGACAACAAATTTTTGTTTTTCTAAATGTGTTGCCAAAATCCCATGCGAGCGGTGAGTCTTGACTTACCAGTTTTACACGTACTTTAATAACTTATTACCCGCCTCGGTGGCGTAGCTGGCTAACGCGCTAGTCGTGTTGAGCTCGACTGCTGAGGACGGGGTTCTAATCTCGGTCGGGTGAACTGGGGGTGGTTTTTACTAAATGGTTTTCCCCTCTCTCTCCACGCAAATGAGGGTTTACTTCCTCTAATTAAACCTCCCCAATTCCTAATCCAGTAGAGTAATTAGTACTTAAAGCGGATAACCCGAACGGGTAGTAAGACGCGGTGCTAAATATTAAATAGTATATTATTAAATAACTTATTGGCGAGTTGATGTTTCGGTAGGCTTGTCCGTGGAACAAGAGTTCAACACCAAGTCAGGTGAGATAAGATATTAAACATGGACTAAGATCGCTAAAACCCGTATCTGTGGTCATGCGGGCTAAATGTCACACTCCTCTTATCTGGTTTCCCGGTGACACAGAGGTCAGGGCTAGAAAAATCTCTGAGCAATACAAGATATGAGACCATGTCAACCAAGATATGAGACCATCTCAACCAAGATATGAGACCATCTCAACCAAGATATGAGACCATCTCAACCAAGATATGAGACCATCTCAACCAAGATATGAAACAATCAATCAAGATATAAAACAATCAACCAAGATATGAAACAATCAACCAAGATATGAAACAATCAATCAAGATGTGAAACAATCAACCAAGATATGAAACAATCAATCAAGATGAAAATAAGATATAAAACTATTTCAATCAAGAAATAATAGAAAAAACATGATAAAGACTTAAAATCTTGCGATAAAAGATGCACAACTTAAATCTCAATATAAATAAATGTAATCAAAGAAGAATGACTATTTATTAAAAAAGACTATTGTTTTTGTTTCTATTGAAAAGAGCATTTAAAAAATTGAATTCAGTTGTACAGTTTATAAAATTATGATTATTCAGAGAAGGTTGGGTGTAACTAATTTAAATGTTTATATAGTTCTAAGTGTTGAACCCTAATAATTTCAACAATTATTCACAAAGCAGCTTAGACATGAAAAATGTTAGTGAAAGGGCCCTGACAATGGTTCCCTAGCTATCGATTTTAAACAGAATTGTTAAGCCAATTTTTCTAAATTCAATTTTTTAAAATTAGTTATCAGTAAACACCCTTAAGCAAATTTTTACCCCAAAAAACTATTATACAGTGCTACTTTTCATGTCAAGTTACTCATTTGGAAACCGATTGATAAGCTAATTTTAAATATATTTCAAGTTTTTGAAAAATCAGTCAAAAGTAAATTATCCAAAAATAAGGTTTTTTACCCCAAAAATATATATACGGCGTTATTAGTCGTACCACACAATACCTATATTTTAAACAAAATCGTTTAAAACACTTATGAAATATTTTGAAATTTTTAAAATTTCCCATCTGTAAACGAACGATACAGCGCCATTGGTTATGTCAAACAAATCTTAAATACGCATTTTAATCAAAATTGTTAGAGCCATTATCAAACCATTTTGAATTTAAAAAAAAATCCCTCATCAGTTAATATACCCAATACAATCTACAATCTAAATATCAACTTTGAACAAGATCAATCTAACCGATTGAGATCCAGAGAGAGGCAGACAGACAGACATAATTGAAAAATCCACGTTTTGGGGTTCGGCTCATAAAAAACGTAAAGATTCAAGACAATCTAAAGGTTGACTTGTTTCACGATTACAATACTTTTTCTTGATATGAGAAAGTAAAATAATCAAATTGTATTAATATAATAAATTTACTACAAATTTTTATTTTTGTTTATGACCTAATATACATTTTAAAATAATACATTTTTCTTGGCATGAAACCTTATACTGCAATTTTAAAATTTTATTTCAAATATTTTCACTTTGGAATTAAACATTTTTAAGGATTCAAAAATTCAAATTTGAATTCCAGGTTCAACAGAAAATTTAAGATTCGGATTCGAGATTTAGACTCGAGAAATATATGTCTCAAACTATCTATTGTTATTATTTTTATTATTATTACTATTTCCACGCGCAGATAAACAACGTATCTACTCTCAACAATTGTAATGTCTAGGCGAGGTCACGTGGCTGGAGCATTGCTCTTGCGTTCCTCGCGTTGTTAGAAAACATAACTATTGGGGAACAACAAGGCTACCCCACAAAATGGCGGACTAGGGAAAGGCAGTGAAGCCAGACAGACCGGAATCGTACCCCGCGCAGTGCTTCGTGGCAGACGAGTCCTGTCTGAGGACAATTCAAGGACAACGTGTCTGCTGGTCGCCGGTTCGACCAAACCGCCACGAAGACCCCGTCCTCTCCTCGGGGGAGTTGCTAAGAAATAGAACCCTTTTGGAATGAAGATGCAGGAGTAGGTCTAAATTCAGTTGGCCTAAAGTCATTTAGCCTATAATCGTTTGGTCTAAAGTCAGTTGACCTAAAAGTCCATTGGTATAAAATAATTTGGCCTCAAAGTCAGTTGGTCTGAAATCTATTTAGCCTCTAAGTCTTTTGGTCTAAAGTCAGTTGGCCTAAAATTTCCTTGACTTAAAATAATTTGGCCTCAAAGTCAGCTGGCCTAAAGTTAGTTGGTTTAAAGTCATTTAGCCTACAAGTCCGTTGGTCTAAAGTCAGTTGGCCTAAAATTCCATTGGTCTAAAGTCAGTTATCCTAAAGTCATTTGGCCTCAAAGTCCGTTAGACTAAATCCAGTTGGCTTAAAGTCATTTAGCCTATAAGTCCGTTGGTCTAAAGTCAGTTGGCCTAAAATCATTTGGCCTCTAAGTCCGTTGGTCTAAAGTCCGGTGGTCTAAAGTCATTTGGCCTATAATTCCGTTGGTCTAAATTCAGTTGGCCTAAAATCATTTGGCCTAAAGTCAGTTGGCCTAAAGTCCGTTGGTCTAAATTCAGTTGGACTAAAATCATTTAGCCTCTAAGTCCGTTGGTCTAAAGTCATTTAGTCTATAATCCTTTGGTTTAAGGTCATTTAGCCTAAAGTCAGTTGGCCTAAAGTCCGTTGGTCTAAATTCAGTTGGACTAAAATCATTTAGCCTCTAAGTCCGTTGGTCTAAAGTCAGTTGGCCTAAAATCATTTAGCCTCTAAGTCCGTTGGTCTAAAGTCATTTAGTCTATAATCCTTTGGTCTAAAGTCATTTAGTCTATAATCCTTTGGTTTAAGGTCATTTGGCCTATAAGTCCGTTGGTCTAAAGTCCGTTGGTCTAGAGTCAGTTGGTTGACCTAGACATGGTAACAGGGTTTAATCTTCGGACGCCGGAGGGGTTTGTAATAAAATCACTTCTGTAGAATTACCCCATATTAGTTGTAAGTTTAACACATGAAGGTTTTACTTTCTCATACAGAGGCAGTATTGTTAGATGCGCCCCCAAACTCACGAAAGGTAGTTTTTACACCTATGTCTGTCACCATATGTTTGTCTCTTAGTTTGCCCCTATATACTACTTCCTCTCTCTCTGGTGTTACATCCGAAACCATTTGGTGCATTTAGCTCAAACTCGATACGGTCATACCTTAATACAACAAGTTGATTTTGACTTAAGCTCTAAAATTAATAATGACTGATTTTTGACAATTTTAATTTTTTTGAAATTGGCTATACAAATTTGTTCAAAATGGGTGTCTGGTATTTTTACTAATAAAATAATAATAATAACTTATATTTGTTTTATAAACATATTTTTATAAAAGTATTTTATTATTATTATTATTATCAGCACGTCTTAATACCCGTTCGGGTTATACGCGCTTACGCTAATGTGTAATGGTAGGGTGATTGTGAGATGAAATGGAGGACCTACAGTT
>CABFVX010007290.1:13755-31933 GCA_902151425.1 Timema shepardi
GGTGGAGTATAGTCAGAAATAAAGCTATTAAGGGTGATGGAAAATATAAATTTGGCAGGCAGGTAGAAATACACCTTCAGATAACCAAATAAAAATAAAAATTGAAACTTTTTAAGGCGTAACTGGACATAAGGGGGGGGAGGGGGGAGGAGGATGAGTTTAAGGGGTCTAAATTTCCAAAAATAACAAAAAAAAACTCTTTTCAGTGTAGTAAAAAACTGAAATTAGGAAAGACTGTAAAGGACCATTTAAAATAGCCATAAGTTTATAAAAACTAATTATTTTAAATGAAATCCCGGGAAATAAAGGTATACAAAGAAAAACCTTTCGGGTAGAATAGAACATTTAAATTTGCCAATCAGGCAGAGGGAAATCATCCAGATAAAAAAAAATCCAATAGAAAACGGGAAAAAGTCTTGGGATTTTCAAAACTAATAAAAAAGAAACTAATTTTCTGTGTGGGATAAAACTTAAATTTAGTAAGCATTTCAAGAGAATTCCAATAATAATTAAGTAGAAAAAACTTTTTAGGGTAGATATAATTTGCCAGTAATGTAGAGGGATCACCCCAAATATCAAAATAAATGCTATACATTATTTCTTTATAAGTGGGGGCTGGTCAAATCGGGAGGCTTTGAAATTTCCAAAAATAAAAGAATAGACTACCTATCAGAATGGTAGAGTAATAAAGTTTATCAGGCAGTTTACGGATAACCTCAAACTGTAACAAATATTTGAACATTCTTAAATTTAAAAATAGAGTCCCGAAAATGGAATGGCGTTCACTTCAAAGTTTCCAAAAATATAAAATACTCCTCGGTATAGTAGATAGTTGAGTTTGTTTTTGATGTACAGGAAAAAAATTCAGATAATCAGAATAGTTTGAACATTTAAAATTAAAATTGGATTAAAGGAAATGGTCAGGGCTGTAAATTTCCAAATCTTAATTTAACAAACCCCTTATGGGAGTAATAAAATATTAAAATTTGGCGACATGGTAAAGATACCCCTAAAGCATAAAAATTAAAAATGGGAGAAATGGTTGTAAAATGGAGAATGAAAATACATTTCAAAACTTAAAGAAAACACCATCCTTCAGTATTATAGAAAATATAAATTTCGCAGCTAACTAAAAGAGTATGATTTAAAAAAAAAATCAAGTGTGTTAAAAATACTTTCAAACAGATAAGATAAAAAAAATCTGTATAAGAATTTCAAAATTGATTTTGGAATTAGGGGGCTCAAAATTTATTAAATTAATAAAAAAAACTTCTCAGTGTGGACTAATTTTTTTTTAAATATGGTATGTAAGTAATAAAAATAATAATATTTAGCACCGCGTCTTACTACCCGTTCTGGTTAGACGCTTTGAGTTCTAATTACTCTAATGGATTAGGAATTGGGAAGGTTAAATTAGAGGAAGTGACCCCGCATTTGCGTGGATGGAGAGTGGAAAACCATTTAGGTAAAACCACCCCAGTTCACCCGACCGAGATTCTAACCTCGATCTCCCCGTCCTTAGCAGTCGGGCTCAACACGACAAGCGCGTTAGCCAACTACGCCATCGAGGCGGGTATGTAAGTAATAACTAAACTATGTCTGGATAATTAGAATTTCAAATTTGAAAACCGAGATTTATGTAAGACCTTGAAATTATTATTATTATTATCATTATTGTGAGATTAAATGGAGGACCTACAGTTTAACGTGGAATCCGAACCACGGTGGAGGCCTGGCATTCAACTCTTGCACAAGATGTCTTGCAGAGGTAAAGGAAGGATTAGCTCTAAACTAAACTGATACAACTATTTTCAGTGTGGTTGAAAATTGAAATTTTGCAGGTATATCAAATAACCATATCAGATAAGCAAATAAATCTTAAAATTTCAAAATTGGAATGTAATAATTGAAAAGGGTTGAAGGAGTGGAAGGCACAGTAGCTTGAAATTCCTCCAAAGCTATTAGAAAATCTATCTTTCAGTGAGGAAGAAATTTAAAAAATTGTTAAAAAGATCACCCAAGATAACAAAAAAAAGTGTGTGGGAGAGGGGGAATTGTTGAACCTAACACTAGGTGTGAAATAAGTATAAGAAATGTGAGGGAGAATGGAGGAGTGGCTTTTAAAATAATAATAAAAAACTTTATCGTGCTTAGGTAAAAATTGCGTTCGTTTGTGCACTCAGTTTTTGATTAAGTTAAGATTATATCAAAGCTTAATTTATTTTAATTTATTGATTGCAATAATAATATACTTGGGTTTGAAATAGTTAGTTTAAGATTGTACAAAGAGAAATTTTAAAAAATGTTGTTGGCAGAATACTTTTTTAGCACCACGTCTTACTACCCATTCGGGTTATACGCTTATGTATTAATTTATGTTTAGAAGAAGTTTACCCACATTTGCGTGCAGGGAGAGTAGGAAAAACCAACCTAAGTACACCCTGCCTAGATTAAACCCTCGACCCCCCTCCTCTCCACCATTGGCAGTCTAGTCTACTGCGAGAGTAGCACGTTAGACCACGCGGGTCGCCTCATGTTGAACGTTCTAATTTGATATAATTTTGATGGGGCTTACCTGCTTACCTTTGCGAAGAACGGGTCAAACAATTAGTTTAAGACCCGCCTCGGTGGCGTAGTTGGCTAACGCGCTTGTCGTGTTGAGCTCGACTGCTGAGGACGGGGAGATCGAGGTTCGAATCTCGGTCGGGTGAACTGAGGGTGGTTTTTCCTAAATGGTTTTCCACTCTCCCTCTATGCAAATGCGGGTTCACTTCATCTAATTAAACCTCCTCAATGCCTGATCCATTAGAGTAATTAGTACTTAAAGCGTATAACCCGAACGGGTAGTAAGAAGAGGTGCTAAATATTATTATTATTAATTAGTTTAAGATAACCACAAGGAACACCCAGTGAAACCTTTTTAAACTATTCAGATTTTTACCAGCAGGTGAGATGTTAACAACTTACTGACCGAGTAATAGCATGCATTTCCCAACTGCATTATTTTCTAAATTTCTATTTAATTATTGTTATCACTAGTTAAAATTGTTACTTAATATTTATACTGATTAATCACATCAAATGATTTCATGCTCGCAATAATCTCTAAGTGGTTGTCCTCAATCTATATTTCTAAATTAATAATAATAATTATTATTATTATTTATTGAATTGGAAAATAAAAGTTCCTACAAGTGTCGTTGGTAAAAAAATAAATATAAATAGAATAACTGCTTTTTAAAACCCCCATAGCGTGTTTAAGTTTCTCTAAACAAGATTGTTACAAAGTTTCTTTTTTTCTTTTTTACAAAATGAAAGAAATTAAACTGAGTAAATGTCGTAAACTCTACTTGAGATCTTAAAATGGATTTCAAAGAAATCTATCGAACATAAATATCTCAAAAATAAGCGAGCCCATAACTTTCTTTCTTTCCCTTCAGGTAGAAAGTTTTTCACGATGATTACGGGGATAACGATATGATTCCAACTAACTAGAATGACAAACAATTAATAACTTTTCAAAATATTTAAATCCAAGAAATATAGGAAATATAATGGATTTATTACTAATATTACTCAAAACATGAGGGGAGGACATTTATTGTAGAGTTGAAGCGCGTTTAGATATGTCACGTGATTTAATAAGTGAAGTATATAAAAAATGTGTTCATCTGATTTTTTTTTAGCATGAAGTTTTACTACCCGTTGTGGTAACAGACTTGTGTACTATTTACAGTATTGGTTCTAGAGATAAAGAAGGTTATAGTTTTAGGAAACGTACCCACATTTGCGTGGAGGAAGAGCGGAAAAACAATTCAGGGGGAAAAACCCACCCTCAGTACACCCGACCGAGATTCAAACCTCGATCCTTTCCTGCCAGTCTAGTCTACTACGAGAATAACGCGTTAGATTATGCAGCCACCGAATTGAGTAAGAATTAAAAGAGTTTTTTTTAAAGTTTTATAAGTCTAAAATCGTTCTAAAAATATTCATGGAAAGGTAAAACTAAGGGGGGCTAGGTCCCCCCAATGCATCCTACTACCCATCCAACATACACGCCTATTTAGACCGGTAATAATGGTGGTCTGAAAATACTTTTTTCCAAACCAGAATTCTACTATACAGTAGGATTTTCGTAGAAAAAAAAGAGCTTTCAGGCTTTCCTTCCTACCATGGATGTGTTATATTATTATTATTATTATTATTATCACCGCGTCTTACTACCCGTTCGAGTTATACGCACTTACGCTAATGTGTAATGGTAGGGTGATAGTGAGATGGAATGGAGGACCTACAGTTTAACGTGGGATCCGAACCACGGTGGAGGTCTGGCATTCCCCACATTCACAAGATGTCTTGTCAGAGGTGAAGGAAGGGTTTGGTATTCAGATAAATCTGTGCCGGGACCGAGGATTGAACCCCGGCCACCAGGATGAGTTATAACAACGCCAATATATTCGAGATGAATAAGGTCAAATTTAGAGGATTCTTACCCATATTTACATTAAGGAAGAATAGAAAACCATTTAGAAAAAAATACATTCGGTACGTCCGGACAGGATTCAAACCGCAGTTTCTCCTATCATAGGCAGTCCCAGTCTATTGCGACACTTACGCCTTAGACCATCCGACCACTGAAGCGTGTCTGCAGGAATCGTCTTGGCTTGTCCACACGAGAAACTGGAGACAGCAGCTGTTATCGTTGTTCGGAGAATCGTACGGCGAGTCTGTCAGAGAGACTAGATCTGTTGACAAACCACACCCGCTGAGCAAACTGTTGACGGGGACGCTCGACGGAATCCGGTCAATAAAGATGCACCGAGAAACGATCGACACGCGCGGACATTGGACGGGAAACGCTCGAAAGGTACTACGGCGAGGTGAAAATTAGTCCCAGTGGTCAATGTTCCCGGCTACAGATCCAAAGGCCCCGAGGTTTGATCCCAGGAGTTTTCAAAATTTCTCTGTGAAGCAGTGGGTCTGAAACGGGGTCAAATTCAACCTCGTGAGGACAAATGAGGAGCTACTTGTAGCAGCTCCGGTCTAAAAAAAAAGCGAGATTAGCATCCCGAGGGTTCATTGTGCTGATCACATGACACCATCTATCCGCAAAAGTCGGTACTATCTGCGGTTGCAGCTAATCTGTATGGTTCTGTTAAATAAATGCGTGATTTTTGAAATTTAAGTTTTGCAACATTGGCTACTTTGGTGAATTGTAAGCTATTTTAAGAAGCGAGCATCTTATATTGACTCCAGTGAGCTATCCAAGTACTGTCACACTTAGACACGCATGTACCAAATAAAAAGAGAGAGAAGAAAGTTAGTTTTTCGCTTTACGTCACCTTTTTTTTATCTTATGATAACAATTCCTAAGAAGAGTGAGTGAGAACAGAACCATTTTGGATGTGATTCTTCGGTACAAAGCAAAATGGATCCGGGCACATACTTTTAGGAGGAACTGTCTTCTGTATGACGTCATAGAAGGAAAAGTTGAGGGAAAGAGGAGCTTAGGAAGGAGGAGGATTCAAATATTGGATGACTTGAAAGGAAATAACATTTCTGGGAGCTGAAGGAAGAATCAGAGAACAGAGCGCATTGGCGGTCTAAGTTCACTGACAAAAGGAATGGATTGTCGTAAGACAGAACACCTAATAGTAATACTAGTTGTAGTAATAATGTCTAAAATTTTTGAAACAAATCGTAAAAAAATTACATAAGATGTAAGGTTTAGGGGAAAGGGGGGGACAACAGAAAATCTTACTATTCCTTAATTGCAAAAAAAAAAAAAAAAAANNNNAAAAAAAAAAAAAAAAAATACTCACATAGTTTAAGGATAGCCCCTAACGCCTTGGGTTGAATAGCAGTTTTTTTTATATATCAATGAGATGATTTAACCTTTTCAATTCAAGCTTACAATGTCAGATTTAATTCAAATATTTAATTAGTAGGCATCGATTAATCCACACGCTCTTAAGAGACCTATGACATTTACAGCAACCTTTGACAAGACCTTTCAAATATTGGTATGTCCAGTGACCTATAGGACAACCTTGAATATCTCGCGAAGACAAAAGGTTTCGTAAAATACAAGGTCAACACTGGAGGTTTTGATTAATCGAGTCTTACTACCCGTCTAGAATATCGCTATTTAATTACAGTAATGGGTTAGAAATAAGAACGGTAGAATTTAGAGAAAATGTGTAACTTATTTGTCGCGAAGAGAGAGTGGGAAACCATTCGTGTGAAGAGAAACCTCAGCATACTCCACCAAGATTTGAACCCTTACCTCCCAGTCATCGTCAAATCAAACTTTTATGAACTTGATGTATGATTCGCGTGTCCCAAAAATACGGTTAGAAATGTGATTCGTCTTTTTCTAGAACTTTGAGGCTATTGGTCCTTTTCATTTGTCGTGGAAATGCAGAGCCATGGAAACAAACGGTTATCTTCAAGGATTGTTAATGTTTTGCAAATTTCTTTTAGGAAACGGTTTTTTCAAGAATAGAAACATGTTGATTAAGTCATACTTTTTGTATACACACATCTTTATAATTTTAACAGTGATTAAATATCGATAAAAATCGACTTTTTTCAATAGAAAGCTTCCGGCTTCAAAACAAAAAATAAAAAAATGTGTAACAACTAATAAACATCGATACATTATCTTAGAATAAGTGTTGAAAATATTACTATAAAAAATTCACTCGTTCTCGAGAAAACTTACATTTCCAAACGTATGATTTGTCCGCAAGACCTGTCTGGTAGCTAGCGCCATCTACGGTTTCCGTGATCCATCTGTTCTTGTTGGTGCGGAAGGATACTTTGGTCTGTTGTGAAGCCACGCCACGCCACCCCTTTCCCACTCCCACCCAACCATCTCACAAAATAGGTTTAAGACTTGCGCTCGACAGGGCCAAGAGTCTTAAAAACAAATGTCAGTAAGCTGGGATTGTAGAGAACGCGAGTTATAAAGGCAGTATTTTTGCGGTTTTTTATATAGTAATTTTTTTTGTCAAAATAAATAAAATATTGCTCCAGTAAAAATACGGAGTTAAATTTTATTCACATGGTGACCCCATCAAATTATCGCGAAAATAAAAAAGGCTGGTGCAGTGGTTGCTAAAATGTAGTCCACAAGCAGATTTTTTTTAGTGGGTCAAAATTTATTATTTGAAAATAAAAAAATTATGAAAAACATGAACTTGGAAAAACTCATAGCTTCATTATGCGAAATACTGTATATAAGTTTTTTTTGTAAAATTATATTTACAATTTTTTTTAAAGTAATAAAAAATACCCCCTACATCCTTATTATTTTATAACCCCTTTGGGTTGTAAGAATTTTGTATTAATTACAAGTACTAGTGTGTTAGGGACGAGGAAGGTCAAATTTAAAGGAAGTGTACCCGTATATTTGCATAGGGGGAAAGTGTTAAACCATTTAGGTAAAAACACTCTAAGTACACCCAGCTTGTACTCGTACCCCGATCTCCCTGTCATCGGCAGTTTAGTCTAATACGGGAGTGACGCCTTAGACTATGCCCAAAGCGGGTGAATTTAATTATTGAGTTAGCTAATAGATTGGTCGTTAACGGTTTTATTTGATTATTTATATCAACGGGTGCATTTCCTTCAACTCTAATTTATCAGTTTTAAGTTTTCAAAAATCAGTATTCAGTACTCAAATGAATTTCACTTAGAAAAATACAAATACAACGGAATCTGATTAATTCAAACTTATGTTATTCGAAATCATCTTTAATTCGAACTTTTCGACCGGTACCATGAATTTTGTATTAAAACAATGTTAAAAAAAATTGCGGATATTTCGAATTTTGTTTAGGTTAGTTCGAACTTTTCTTAAGTTGTAATGTAATTTATTGTGTAGTATTGTTTTCCTATTTCTAGTTGCGACACCATGTTGTTCTATTTTTGGAAACAGGGGAGGTGACTTTGGAATGCGGTAAGTACCCTTCTTCATACCCCTACCCCACCCCCGTTTACCGATACGTCTTTGTTTACACGTACAGTTCTGTACTCGTTAGTCAAGGTCGAACCTCTCAAGCGGTTATGTGAGCTGTTCTTAGTGATTCGGTCGTAGCGATATTCTTGTGACGCGGGAGTTTATTTAACTTTAGTTTTGTTTAGTACTTACTGTACAGTAGTGGGTGTGTGTGTATGTATGTATGTATGTATGTATGTATGTATGTATGTATGTATGTATGTATGTATGTATGTATGTATGTATGTATAGTATGCGTGTGTATCGTGATGCCAGTCCTATAAATCATTAACTCTGGTCGAAAAAGTATCAGTGACAAAGAAAGTGGAGAAAGGGAATTCCTTTTAAGAAACTTATTTAATTCGAATTTTTGGATATTTCGAATTATTTTCCTGGTTCTTTCAAGTTCAAATTATCCTGGTTCCACTGTACAATGGTAATTATAATGTAAGTTACTCACCAAATAAACAATTAGGGCCCCCTTCGGAAAATTTAAAATTCCCAACGATCAGTAATCAATAACTTATTCTTAAGCTCAGAGCAAGTATCAAAATCACAATTTCTGCTTGAGGTATGACCATATTATCTAAATAGAAAGTGTGAATGAGATCCACCAAACTGTTTCAAATGTAATATCAGGTAAAAACCGAAAGTCTGTTCGGTACACCGTACCATTTATTTTGGTCGCGATATATCAAAATCTCTATGGATAAAAGGTTGACGATTATGATTACAATACTTTCTCTAAACCAGTTTGGTCCAACTAGCGGACCGTGGGTCAAAAAGGGCATCTCTGTGTGGCATATGTGAAACATCTGATGATAGAAATAAAAATCTTCATTTTAAAAGTTATTGATTGCATTTTTCTATGCATTTACTTGATCAATAAAAAAAAGTATAAATCTATATAAGCTATAATGATATGTTTTTGTAAAAGTGTATGTGCCTGCATATTTCAAAATAGATTTTAGGGAGAATAATAATAATAATAATAATAATAATAATAATAATAAGTTGAAGTAAATTTTAAAAAATTATACCAAACCAAAATATAATTTATACATAATAATTTAAAATAATTGCTAAATAAGTATGGTTTTGCAGGCCTAAATTAAGTTGATGGGATTTCTAAATATATATTCAGCCCGCGGTGATAAACCAACCAGATTTGGCCCTTGAGATTAAAAATGTTGAACCACACTCCCCTACATAATAATAAAAAAAAGTCACTAAATCTGCCATCTTTTTTTGTTTAAGTTTTAGGTTACCTTTATAGAAAATCCTCACCTACAGATCAACAAATTAGTACGCAATACGCCATTCATCAAAGTCAACCTGAAAATTAAATCGGAGCATCCAATTTCCCCCTCACCTATACCCCTCCCTCAAATCTGTGGGAGGATTCATTGACATTTTATGTTGCCATGGCAGCTATGTCATTTCTAATTATGAATTCGTATATATATATTAATATATGTACGAATATAAAAGAAGTGGAATAATTTCTAATAAAAGTGTCAATTCACGTCCACCCATGAGAATATTTTTCCGTCAAGAGAATTGAGTGGTTCATCCCTCCTCCCCCTACCCCCTTTAACCATCTATCAGAAAACTCACCCCCTTGATCTGATCCCACAACGAACTTTGGAGTGACACAAATAAAAATATAGCTTGTATAAAATTATAACATTGACGTTAATTTATTTTTTAATTTTTTAATATAACCGCTTCTGTGGTCGAATGTGCTAAGGCGTCACTCTCACAATATACTGGACCACCAATGACGGGGAGATCAAGGTTCAAATCCCCGCCCTGGTTTAATGAGGGTGGTTTTACCAACATAGTTTTTAAACTCTCCCTCCACGCAAATGTGAGCACACGCCCTTTAAATTCGATCTCTCTCATATTTAACACATTAAAGCAATTAATATATAAGAGTATGGCGACAGTGTACCGCCCATACTTTCATTTTCTTTTATCTTAAAAAAAGAGACATTTACTAAAAACGCTTGCCCCCCCACCCCCTGAATGAAAAATAGTTTTTTTACGATGCCGTCTCTGTACCTCGGCCTTGAACCGAAACCGTTTTACTGACAGGGCTAAAATTTGGAATCTAGGGATTTCAATGGGTCCCCCCAAGGTGGTTTTGAATTTAACCATCCAACTCTAAAATTAAGGGTAGTTTACTGAAGGGAAGAAATGGGGGAGGGGGGGGGGATCTCAAAATTTGCTCTAACGATTTTAATTAAATTTTCTATTAGGATATTGTTTTACATTACAAACAAAAGGACAGATCTCATTTTACCATAAACATGACTTTGAGGGTAATTAACACAAACAATTATTTTCTATTTTCATCATATCTCCGCAATTATTCCATGTACGAAAAAAAACTTGTCATAGTAAAGTTGTAGTACAACTAAAAATAAACATATTTTATTCGAAATATATATGTTTTAAACTAATAGTTTCAGAATTATAAGAAAAATCTATTTATAAATATTTTTTTATAAAGATCTTTGAAATTGATTGATAGGATCTTTCGTGGGCAAAAATGTTCCTATTATATCAATGTTTTTGTAAGAGTCTATTTAATCATATGAAGATAAATTATTGTATTTACGAGAATTTCCAACATTAAGATTATAATGAATATTTGTATTTTACCCAGAACCACAACAAAAAAAAGAGTGTATTTTATCATTTTTATAAGAAGAGTATTTATTGTGATTAATAAGGTGATGGTATGTTTGTTTTTCTTCCCATTAGATTTGCCAATAAATATTTTGAGAGTGGTTCTAGATGGTTCCATTGGCACTGCGTGTCCTGCCCACAGTGATCTGATACATTGTATTACCCTAACAACGTCTGATGTGTAGATCGTAAGTACGTGACCTTCTCCAAGGTACATTAGCTTATTCCTATTTTTTTTTACCCTAAATTTCTTCTCGTTATGTTTGGTAAAAAAAACCACACGTTCCACAACATTAAAGAGCGATCGGTAAAACTTTATATATATTGTTAAATTGTTAACAACTAATTAACCAAGTAAAGGGAGTACATGAGATAGTAGAGGAAGCAAGGATGAGATGGTATGGACATGTAATGAGGATGTTGGAGTACATGATATAGTAGAGGAAGCAAGACTGAGATGGTATGAACATGTAATGAGGATGTTGGAGTACATGAGATAGTAGAGGAAGCAAGGATGAGATGGTATGGTCATGTAATGAGGATGTTGGAGTACATGAGATAGTAGAGGAAGCAAGGCTGAGGTGGTATGGGCATGTAATGAGGATGTTGGAGTACATGAGATAGTAGAGGAAGCAAGACTGAGATGGTATGGACATGTAATGAGGATGTTGGAGTACATGAGATAGTAGAGGAAGCAAGACTGAGATGGTATGGACATGTAATGAGGATGTTGGAGTACATGAGATAGTAGAGGAAGCAAGAATGAGATGGTATGGGCATGTAATGAGGATGTTGGAGTACATGAGATAGTAGAGGAAGCAAGGCTAAGATGATTCGGGTATTTAATGAGGATGGAGAAATAAAGATGCCAAAGAAAATGATGGAAATATATGTGGGAGTAAGACAGCAAAGGAGGCCAAGAAAAAAAAAGATAGGAGAATCAGATAACAGAAAGTGTACAAGTGATAGGAGCAGAATTGAATCAATTAAAGGAGGAAGGATAAAGTGGGATGAAAGTATTTTACTAAACTGACCAGACCACTCGCTGGAAACAGTTGATAATAATGATGATTATCTAGTTACAGCATTCATATCTCGACTGTATTATGTTCCTAGTTTCCATTATAACCTCGTTATTACTAGTTCGATTTGTCCCTAAATATTGAACTCATTAACCTTGTCAAATGATATAGATTCGCAGTAATCTCTGAATTATCGTCCTCAATCTGTGCTCCCTGTATGTTCGTCCATACCAATTACTAACTAATTATACTCGTAATCGATGGACACCCAGGGCGAGGGGTGGATGGATAAAACGGATAAGACTAGCCCTTACTGATCCTAATCTAAATGTTAATAGCGCTGAAGACCCGCTTCGGTGGCCGCGTGGTCCAACGCGCTACTCTCGTGTTGGACTAGACTGCCGATGATGGGAAGATAGCGGTACAAATCTCGGTAGGGTGGTTTTCCACCCTCCCTCCACATAAATTCGGGTAGACTTCCTTTGAAAATACCCTTCCTATATCATAAAACCCGTATCGTAATTGATACGAGTGTGAACTAAGACAAGGTGATAAAATATAACTTTATTATTATTATTATTATTATTAGCACCGCGTCTTACTACCCGTTCGGGTTATACACACCTACGCTAATATGTAATGGTAGGGTGATTGTGAGATGAAATGGAGGACCTACAGTTTAACGTGGAATCCGAACCACGGTGGAGAATCTGTGCCGGGACCGAGGATTGAACCCCGGCCGCCAGCACAGAAGTCTGACACCTTACCCCTAGACCACCAGGTCACCTAAAATATAACTTAATTAATGACACCCCTCACAGGTGTTCAGGAGGACAAAGTCGTCCAGCTCGTCTAGATTGATTTGTCGGTGAGAAGGTGTTCTCAAATCTCAGTTGCCTGTATCGAGATATTTTGTTTCTCACTCACTTTTCCTTCAGAGAAATGCAGGTACAATTAATCTAAGATCCAACCTTTTTCATCTCTACATCTCTTGGTAAAAAAATAAGTTTATTACCCTGATGTAGTCGACCTCGGTGGTATTGGGGTAAAGTGCTCGCCTTAGTATACACGATGCTCGTGAGTTCAACCCCAGTCGGGGGTTCAACGGATTTTTTCTTGAGCGATAATAATTTGTAGCACAACTTCCTTCGGAGGGGAAATAAATAAAACCATCGGTCCCATGTAAAAGAACCCTGGAAGCTATGTGAAAATACCTTTCCCGGACAAAATTAGTAGGCTCTTTCACTATCGCTAATAGAAATTCTAGTGTGCTGATGATATAAGTCAGTTTAGAAAGTGCACGTAAAATATTTCAAATGCTTTAAATTTATATATATATATATATAATATATATATATATATATATTGACGTAAATTAAAACTAGGCTCACAAAAAAGTCTTGAATTGGGTTCAAAATATGTAGACATAAATCAGTGAAGGATTTACAAACCACTAATTTACGATGGCGGACGAATTTTACTTGATTAAGTTTATGTGTAAGCTCACAGTGAGACATAAAACTTCTAGAATATTTACAGATTCAGGCTACGAGTAAAATTATTTAGTTACATTTTAAAAATATGGTTTTAATTATATTAAAATACATTCAATATTATCGATACTATGGTTAGCAATTTATTTTTATGATGTAGCTTTAATTTTCGGAGAAACCACTTACATTAATTTGTGAATATTTTAATATTTAAATTAATGTAATTACTGGCCATTTTATATATTATATTTTATCGATTTAAGGGGATGGTTAAGCATGAAATATGGAGCATCACTTTTTTTTTTCGTACCACGAGCAGGTTGTCTACCATCAGGGAAATTCAGGGAAAACTGGAACGAATATAAAGTGGTCGGGAAAAAACGGGAATAAGTCGGGAATTCGGTAAATAAAAAAAATAATCGGGAAAATGTTGTTTTACTCAAAATATAAAATATAGTAATCATTAAATCAGTAAATTACAATATGATTCAGACTGTCTTTTGTTTGTAGTTGTATAATATAATTCCTAGTAGACTATGTTAGTAAAAAAAAAAAACTTTATTTAAGTCTTAAATTTATTATTATTCATAAAAATATTAACAAAAAACGTGAGGGGGGGGGGGACAGAAGTGTGTAGACATACTTTTTAGTCAGGAATTTTAAAAAATGGTCAGGGGAAAATCAGGGAAAAAATCGGGAATTTCATTGGTCAAGTTGAGTAGACACCGTGTCCGAGGTAAAAGGAGGAGAAATATTTGTAAAGCTTTAAGATGTGGCGCTGGAAGTAGATAATGAAGATAAAGAAGATGAAGAAGATGAAGATGCTCTAAGGAGAGTCAGTGAAGAGACAAGCACAACTGCAGGTGACTTTTAGAAGAANTAGTCAGGAATTTTAAAAAATGGTCAGGGGAAAATCAGGGAAAAAATCGGGAATTTCATTGGTCAAGTTGAGTAGACACCGTGTCCGAGGTAAAAGGAGGAGAAATATTTGTAAAGCTTTAAGATGTGGCGCTGGAAGTAGATAATGAAGATAAAGAAGATGAAGAAGATGAAGATGCTCTAAGGAGAGTCAGTGAAGAGACAAGCACAACTGCAGGTGACTTTTAGAAGAAAGGTCTACTGGTAACGTGACGTCATAGATTAAACGTATAAGGGGACCCAGTATAACTATAAATAAAACAGACGAATTATATCAAACAAGGAATGATAGTAAATTTTCAGAAGTTAATAAAGTAAGCTGCCCTTAAGTTACGATGCAGGACTCAATTTGTACAAGGGAATGGACCTGTCGAAAGACAGAACAACTATTGATTGAATTAAATGAGAGAGGTCCTGTTTTTACTCGACTATTCAGAATATCTCCTTTATGTTATTTCCATAAATACAACCTAATCTGTTTTACATCCATTACTGTTTCCAGCCTGTGAATTGGGTCAGTTTAAAAAAATACTTTCCCCTACCGGCTTTCTAGGCCTGTCGTAGCTTCATCTGGCACAACATCCAGTTCTCCGGCCGTTAAATCATCACTGTTAAAGGGTAAGCCCACATTTCACCAATGATAAAAAATTCCGGCCTAGCCGGGATGAGTCCGGGGACTTTAGCGCAGATATGCTACTGATTGAGCTAAGGTTTCGGATTGAAATACTGCCTAACGCGTGGACTCGCTTCGGTGGCCGTATGGTCTAAGGCGCTACTATCGCAGTAGATTAGACTACCGACGACGGGGAGATAAAGGTTTGATTCTTGTCTGGGTGTAATGAGGGTGGATTTTCCAAAATGGCCTTCCACTCTCACGCCACACAAAAAAAAAATCGAGTACAACTTCTATAAATATAACCTTCTTAATCCCTAAAATCACAATCGAACTTAGTACATATGCTTATAACACAAACGGGTAGTAAGACAAGGTGACAGATCTGGGGGCATTCTAAATAAAATAATCACTTTTAAACGTAAGACTAGAGGTGAGTTGAATTCCATATTTCTCTAATACGAATCTTACATTTTATTTCGAAACCACGAATCTTATCTCAGTCGGTAGTGTGTCTGTCTACTGAGATAAGGGTCCCGGGTTCGATTCCAAACATGGCCGAAAAATGTATCAAAGATAAAATGAAGGTTTACCCTTTCACAGGGATGGACTAAGAGCGTTTATGATATCAGGCGCCCAACTCAGGGCTCGCGCGAGGTTCGGGAGTAAAAGGGAAATGAAAAGACAAGAAATGTGTGCAGTACATTCGTATTTGAACGATTACTCGACATTTCCCGCGGTGAAGATGGGGGACAAAGCGACAAAGTTTCTTGTTAATAACTACAGTATGTCCCTGTTATGACAGAATGGAGATTTGTGCGCAGTGCTTATCTGTGAAGACATTCTAAAATGGTTAAAAAACGTCCTTTTCAATGCAGTTTTTATCCAAATATCGTTTAATATTTCAACAATGTTTAGTATTAGGAACTTCTATCAACTCTTTATCTCCATTAATGTTTAATCAGATATGATCCACGTGCAATAGTGTTGGTGTAGATTTACTATTTCTAGCCGACTGTACCACCACAAAGTTGATTGGCGTGTTACGCACGATTTTAAACGACGGGGGGAGAGAGGGGGGGTTGATGTTTTTTGATTTGAATTAGCTTAAAAGTCATGAGCTGATATAATCAATCAGTTCAGAGCATGCACGTTAAATACTACAAATAAATAAAAATAACAAAAGTATACTAATGCAGAGAGCACAAATAATTTACCCCGACCAAAAAATAATAATTAATAGTTAAAAATTAATAAAAATTAGTCTAAACACACTTAATCGACCTACGTCCCTACCGAGTCCTAATGAGTCCTCCCACTCCAACTGTTAGGATGGAACTTATGAGGAGAGCATTTGGTTTTAACGAGTCAAACGTCCCAATCGGCAAGATCAAAGAACATACTACATTCTCAACTTATAGCCCGTGTCTCTAGTATAAAAGCCTCGGAGGATATGTATTGGAGAGCAAGTTAGGGTGATAGAATATGAAGCTAAAGAAGAAACAATTTGTTGACAAAATTAAAAGTAAAGCTCTGATTTATTTTTGCACCATTCCTACCACTCCCGTATGGGCTACCAACATTTAAATTGGGTAAGGGTAATGTAAGTATAGTTTAGAGGAATTGTACTTCCATTTTAGTAGTAGTAGTGTGAACCCTTTCGGGAAACACAAAATAATCATTGGGACTTGAGGCAGTGGAGTTTCAGGATATTCCCCCCTTTTCATACACTTTACCCAGCCTATATCCTCCTAAATCCTGCTCCAAAGCAAAATTATGTCCTACACAGCCTATATCCTCCTAGATTTCACCTCAAACTTGCACCTTACAAAAATCTATACCTAATATCCTTCCAGATTCCACTTCAAGCTTGCATTATGCAAAGTAGAGGGTGAACATTTCCTATCCAGCTGATATCCTCCAAGGATGGCGCGAAGTTTAACACCAGAGTAGTAATGAATAATGGATCTCGAGAAAAGAGGAACAAAAAAATTTATTTTTTTATTTTTGCCCTTCAAGGAAGATGTAAGTGAGAGGGCGAAACCCACGCCTATAAAAAAAATACAATAGACGTATTATAGCATATCATTTAAAGTAATGGCTGCTAAAAGGGCTTAAGGTGGTTGTGTAAATAACGTTATTTAAGGGTAGTATTTTTTCTGTTTTCATAACAAAACTTTTTTTTAAAATAAATCAAATATTTTCCAGTAGAAACATAGAGATTAATTTTCCTCAAATGGTGATATCAACAGTTGTTGAATACGGTATCTGTCATGAGAATACCGGCATTAGATGACAAACTTTTAAAATTAAGATAATAATAATAATAATTAGCACTGCGTCTTACTACCCGTTCGGGTTATACGCTTTAAGTACTAATTACTCTAATGGATTGGGAAGGTTGAATTAGAGGAAGTAAACCCGCATTTGCTTGGAGGGAGAGTGGAAAAACCATTTAAGGGAAAACCACCCCCAGTTCACCCGACCGAGATTCGAACCTCGATCTCCCCGTCCTCAGCAGTCGAGCTAAACACGACAAGCGCGTTAGCCAACTACGCCACCGAGGCGGGTTTTAAATTAAGAGAATAAGTTGTAATTAGATTCCAGGACACCCTTGACCGATATTCAACAACTGTTAATATCACCATGTGAAGAAAATCGACCTATATGTTTATATTGCAGCAATATTTGATATATTTTGACATAAAAACTGCAAAATTATCGACCTGAACTCATGTTCCTCCCATAAATTAAACCTAAAAAATGGCCCATTTCTTAAGATTTCTATTTAAAAAAAATACCCTCATTACGATTAAGTTGTCAACACCTGGGACTTCCTGGAATTACAGGAAAGACAAATACCATCTCCAATCCCCTCTTAATGCCCTGTTAGGAATCGCACCTTGGAGGTGAGAGGTAAATGTACCAGCATTTGCGTGGAGGGAGAGTGGAAAAACTATTTAGGAAAACCCACTCCCAGTTCACCCGACCGAGATACGAATTTCGATCTCCCCGTCCTCGGCAATCTAGCTCAACACGAAATTAGCGCGTTAGCCAACTACGCCACCAAGGCGGCTATTGTTAGAGTAATTATAATATAACAGGTAAGTAAGACGTGGTGATATAGTTAAAGTAATTTTATCAGGAGGTTCTTTTATACGTCTATGACTTCCCCGTTACGGCTCCTTGGCTTAAAAGGGCGGGAACCTTTGAACAGTGCACCCCTCCCCCCCTTCAAACCGTGCTCAATATTTCATAAGTGAGAGAGAAAGAGAGAGAGAGACACAGAGAGAGAGAGAGAGAGAGACACAGAGAGAGAGAGAGAGAGAGAGAGAGTGTTACCTTATTCATGTGGAACTTTGCATGGAAATTTGAGGGGTATTGAGCTAAAGTGTCAGTTAAATTTAAACGACAAAATTATCTGAAATTTTTTTTT
>CABFVX010007291.1:1983-31898 GCA_902151425.1 Timema shepardi
TTTTTTTTTTTTTTTAAACTTCTACTAAACATGCACGCCAAATATACATATTTAGGCCCAAGATAGATCAAAATTTTCAAAAGATAGACGTTAACCTATATACAAGTAGCCCCAGGACTTCTTTGGTGCTGACTGACAGCTGACGGCTTTAAAAAATTACAAGACCAAATTATGTATCCCTACGCCGAACCATATGGCCTGCAAAAGCATGTGTTTAGCTGCTGTCACTTCTGACGGTCAAAATTTAGGTATATACCTAAATGCTGAGTGTCAGAAGTCAGCTGTGAGCTGTCAGTCAGCACCAAAGAAGCCACGGGGCTACTGTATATACCTAAATGCTGAGTGTCAGAAGTCAGCTGTGAGCTGTCAGTCAGCACCAAAGAAGCCGTGGGGCTACTGTATTTTTACAGACTTATGCCAATTTCCTTACTTCAGGGTGACTAATGGGTCACGAAAGTCACTAATTGAAAAAAAAAAAAAGTCACGAATTTTCAATATTTTGGTCATAAAGTCATGGAAATATTTTCGCTTAAATTTCCTGCGCATCGTAACAACTCAAAAGTCGAGCCACCCCGCTACCCAAGATGCCGTGCGCCAGCCGCAAGTTGCCCGACTGTTTTTACCGTGATACCAAGGACAAGGTTAATGTTGCGTGGGAGTACATTATGCCTGTATATGTATTATATAACGTTCAACAGTTTACCGAAGGAATTTTGTGGTCAAAAAAAAAAGTCACCAAAAAATCACTAATTTTTGTTCCTCCAACTCGGTAGACAGTCTGTACTTGCATAAGCAATTACCATGAAGTGTTTTTTTCCCCCCAGTTAAATCTTATCTGGAACTGGTATGAGTAATTATAAATCATAATGAATGTTTTAAAATTAATTAGTAAAAGTTATCTCATTCTAACTTAACTACATAAGACATGCCAGTCACATGAAGGCTAAAATAAATTAGATTAGGTTATATTATTATTTTCAAATTTAAAAAAAATGAAACCTGGAGACGAGAATCAAACCCAAGGACTCGGTTTAGCACACCAATGTTCTCCACCCGAGCTACCCAGAATTTGTCCCGTGTTAAGGGTAATTCACCCATAAATTAAGGCCGAGTCTGTGATGGAGGTGTGGATATCGCCATCTAACAACAAGCCGTCAGATATCACAGCCACTGGTTACTCGGGAGACGGCTTTATACTGCAGCATAGTACAAGGGTAACTGTACAAGGACCCGCCTCGGGGGCGTAGTTGGCTAACGCGCTTGTCGTGTTGAAGCTCGACTGCTGAGGACGGGGAGATCGAGGTTCGAATCTCGGTCGGGTGAACTGGGGGTGGTTTTTCCCTAAATGGTTTTCCACTCTCCTTCCACGCAAATGCGGGTTCACTTCCTCTAATTCAACCTTCCCAAGTCCTAATCCATTAGAGTAATTAGTACTTAAAGCGTATAACCCGAACGGGTAGTAAGACGTGGTGCTAAATATTATAATTATTATTAACTGTACAAGGAATGGTGATTAACACGGACGTAAGCAAATGCTTGTAAAGTTATACGAACATGACCTACCCAGCTCACAAAATCTAAAAGATCGTTAGTTATGGATATAAGCCGTATCAACTGTCATATTTGCAAATTTCTAATAACGACGCCTCGCCTCGTCACAATTCAGGGTATCTCAATGGTAAAGCATTGACGTGCCAAGCCAAGGCTCCCTGATTAGATTCTTGCGTCCAAGTGTCATTTTTTTTAATTTAATTTGTGAATATGATACTTGATAATACTTATATCCATAACTGATGAGCTCTTCCATGTTGTAAGTTTTGCTGGTCATGTACATTAAACTGTACAAGCATTCACTTACTTCCATATATTATTATTATTATTATTATTATTATTGTCACCGCGTCTTACTACCCGTTCGGGTTATACGCACTTACGCTAATGTGTAATGTTAGGGTGATTGTGAGATGAAATGGAGGACCTAGTTTAACGTGGAATCCGAACCACGGTGGAGGCCTGGCATTCCCCACAATCACAAGATGTCTTGTCAGAGGTGAAGGAAGGGTTTGGCAATCAGATAAATCTGTGCCGAGACCGAGGATTGAGAAATGTTGAAAAAATACCCCAGAAAATAGGAGTGTGTGTGTGTTAACTTACTAGAAGCAAATAATTTAACTTAGCGCAGTCGTTTCCAATTAACAGTCAGTAATACAATCTTAAAAGTTTGTTTATCTGTGTTCATAAAGTTTCTGAAATAAATAGCACACTCACTCATCATCTGAATAGAAACCTTTTCGATGGAAATATTAATCATTTTATGTTTAGCCTAATATATGACTATATTATGTGAACAGGTTTCTATTGATTTGATGTATTTCACTCATTTGCGTAGCACGGTAACCAGTCGCACTACTCTGAAAGAAGGTATCACGGTTCGTAGCCCAGTTCAATTAGCCAAAAATTTAGCAAATAAAGAAAAAAAATCATGAAGTTATGAAAAATAGGTATCGTTGTTCATTGAGGTGTCCTTATGAAAATACTAACAGTCCCAGGGTGGTGATCGGGATGCGATGAAACTGTCCGAAGGTCCCCTTTATAGATTTGTTGGCGAATCAAAACGGTGCAATACATTCTATTTTAATGACCAGAGTCAAATAATTATCATAGAGATCAAACTAGATAATAGATTTGATTTATTATTTATTTGAAGTATTTAATGTGCATTTTCTCAATTGACTAACTCCCCCAGTCCACAACTCACAAACTAAACACAATTCTAGAAAATATCCCCCATGAGAGAGTATGTTCCATATTTTTCCCAATGATGATTGTTTCGTCCATACCGAGAATCAAACTTGACCCCTTAGTTCTGCAAACAAACACTCAAACTGACTGAGCTACAGTGACACCGGTATGTCAAGAGCAGTTAGAATCGTGATGCTCCTCTTAAAAAACCATATTCAATACCTGCCTAGGCTACATTTAATTGTTCATAGCAAACACAATTTTTAAATATATATATATATGTATTAAAAAGAGGAGTGTTGTTGGCTTAATGCAAAAGCTATAGATAAAAGGAAGTTTGGAAAAGAATACATCTGCATTGCTGTGGAAGGAGCATGAAAACACAAATAGTGTTTTAAATTTTGTGTGTGTGTGTTTGTGTGTATATATATATATATATAATTGTCAGTTTGCAAATATATATACATATATATATATATTATTGTCAGTTTGCAAATATATATATTATTGTCAGTTAGCAACTATATATACATATATACAATTAGCAACTATATATATATTGTCAGTTAGCAACTATATATAGATATATACATATATATATTATTGTCAGTTAGCAACTATATATACATATATACATATATATATATATATATATATATTATTGTCAGTTAGCAACTATATATATTATTGTCAGTTAGCAACTATATATATATTATTGTCAGTTAGCAAAATAACAATATAAACAGTAATTTTGTTTTTAATCTGAAAGACTACCTTCTTTAGAAAAATTTAAACTATATATATAGTTTAAATTTTTCTTTCTTTTTTTTCTAAAAGAGGTAGATTACAAACAAAATTACTGTTATATTGTTATTTTGCTAACTGACGATAATTTACACAGTGTGAATAAATGTATAGTAAAAATAAATTTTATAAAAAAAAACGAGAGTAAAAAGCATTTTTTTTAAACTAAGAATTATATTCGCACTTGGTCCTCATCTGAAAAATCCCGCAATTTTTTATGAACTTTTGTGGTAGACCTCATCCAAAGTTGATAGTAATTTATTTTTATGTCTTCTTTTTGCGTGTACAGTATTTCTAAAATTAATGTACTATATCGGCAAACGACTTACAAATTAACTTATATCTAAGGCATACAAAAGCCCTCAGAACTCGGGCTGTAAATTCAACAAAAATGGTTTTATATCCCCGTCGGGAATCAAGCACATTGCTTTAATAGGAAAACATAAATGCAAGTTATAGTGTGATAGACTAGGCTATGAAAAAAACTTATCAAAAATCAATTTGATGGATAAAATAATATTTAGCACCTCGTCTTACTACCCGTTCGGGTTATACGCTTTAAGTACTAATTACTCTAATGGATTAGGACTTGGGAAGGTTTAATCAGAGGAAGTGAACCCGCATTTGCGTGGAGGAAGAGTGGAAAACCATTTAGGAAACCCCCACCCCCCAGTTCACCCGACCGAGATTCGAACCTCGATCTCCCCGTCCTCAGCAGTCGAGCTTCAACACGACAAGCGCGTGAGCCGACTACGAGCCACCGAGACGGGTGATAGATAAAAGAACCTTGTGTTACTTGAGCAGGTGTGTCGGGTATTTCATACCTTAACAATGAGTTTGTTTCACATAGCTTCAAATTAACAGACGATTAATTAGATTAATTTAATTCAAACTATACCAGCAGAGAGTCAAGGTCACACTGAAGGAATATAAAGAGTGACAAGCTATTCTTGCCCTAGTGACCTCATTGTGTCGATGGGCCTCTAAACACTAATAACAAGCTATCCAGGCACCTTACAATGTTACCATACCGACAAATATAAAAATACGGTACTTTATAAGCTTACTCAGGGATTAATCATTAATAACACCCCTAAGGAAATTGTTTAAGTAATATTTCCTTTATTAACAACTCATTATATCCTTGATTAGTATATATTTATGTAATTTAACACATCATCATCATCATCATCAACAACTGTTTTCAGCCTGTGGCCGGGTCAGTTTAGTAAAATGCCTCCAACTTCCTTCTTTAATTTCTTACATTTCTCTCCTCTCACTTGAACACTTTCTGTTATCTGCACGTCCCATCTTTTTTATCGGTCTCCCTTGCGGTATTTTCCCTACCTACTATATTTCCAACATTTTCTTTGTCATCCTCATCAGACGCCCATACCATCTCAGTCTTGCTTCCTCTACTATCTCATGTACTCCAACATCCTCATTACATGTCCATACCATCTCAGTCTTGCTTCCTCTACTATCTCATGTACTCCAACATCCTCATTACATGTCCATACCATCTCAGTCTTGCTTCCTCTACTATCTCATGTACTCCAACATCCTCATTACATGTCCATACCATCTCAGTCTTGCTTCCTCTACTATCTCATGTACTCCAACATCCTCATTACATGTCCATACCATCTCAGTCTTGCTTCCTCTACTATCTCATGTACTCCAACATCCTCATTACATGTCCATACCATCTCAGTCTTGCTTCCTCTACTATCTCATGTACTCCAACATCCTCATTACATGTCCATACCATCTCAGTCTTGCTTCCTCTACTATCTCATGTACTCCAACATCCTCATTACATGTCCATACCATCTCAGTCTTGCTTCCTCTACTATCTCATGTACTCCAACATCCTCATTACATGTCCATACCATCTCAGTCTTGCTTCCTCTACTATCTCATGTACTCCAACATCCTCATTACATGTCCATACCATCTCAGTCTTGCTTCCTCTACTATCTCATGTACTCCAACATCCTCATTACATGTCCATACCATCTCAGTCTTGCTTCCTCTACTATCTCATGTACTCCAACATCCTCATTACATGTCCATACCATCTCAGTCTTGCTTCCTCTACTATCTCATGTACTCCAACATCCTCATTACATGTCCATACCATCTCAGTCTTGCTTCCTCTACTATCTCATGTACTCCAACATCCTCATTACATGTCCATACCATCTCAGTCTTGCTTCCTCTACTATCTCATGTACTCCAACATCCTCATTACATGTCCATACCATCTCAGTCTTGCTTCCTCTACTATCTCATGTACTCCAACATCCTCATTACATGCCCATACCATCTCAGTCTTGCTTCCTCTACTATCTCATGTACTCCAACATCCTCATTACATGCCCATACCATCTCACCCTTGCTTCCTCTACTATCTCATGTACTCCAACATCCTCATTACATGCCCATACCATCTCAGGGTTGCTTCCTCTACTATCTCATATACTCCAACATCCTCATCACACGACCATACCATCTCAGGGTTGCTTCCTCTACTATCTCATGTACTCCTTGTACCCTCTCTTTTTCCCGGACACTTCATTCCTAATCTTGTTTCTCCTCGTGACAGCTCCTCACAAACTTCATTCCCATGGCCTCCTCTTTCCTAGACTCTCTTACATTCAAACACCCATGTTTCTGCAGCATATTCCATTTAACACATATCTGATGATCGAGGAACAAATGATGAAGGTTTTATTTCTATTGTTTAGAATAGGATTTGTTCAAGGACCATAGAAATTGAACGCCGGATCCGGGAAAACAATAAATCCGGGAATGATAGGTTCAGTTTTCACTGTAGTTTATACATTTTTTTTAATAAATAATGCATGTAAGTATACTGATACTTAACTATTTTTTTCATTTGGAATTATTTTATTTATTTATTTATTAGCACCGCGTCTTACTACCCGTTCGGGTTATACGCACTTACGCTAATGTGTAATGCTAGGGTGATTGTGAGATGAAATGGAGGACCTACAGTTTAACGTGGGATCCGAACCACGGTGGAGGCCTGGCATTCCACACATTCACAAGATGTCTNAGGAAGGGTTTGGTAATCAGATAAATCTTTGCCGGGACCGAGGATTGAACCCTGGCCGCCAGCACAGAAGTCCGACACCTTACCCCCCTATACCGCCAGGTCACTGACTAGAAATAATATAAATTTAAAGGCAAATAACCTTAACAGAAATGTATACGCCTATTTGGAAATTACTTTCTAGTTACATGGCCATCTTGAACAATCTTATCAATCTTATCAATCTTATCAATGTTGGCAATATTATTGATAATTCATAACCTTGTAGTTTCCCAGATTAAAGTAGATTTCAGCACCATTTCTGGTATTAACGAGAAGTTGGGTAGGTTAAGGTGCCGTGCCAACCTTTCAATGAATTATGATATTATTCAAACGTGCTTCTTCATCAAAATTATTGTTTTGATGAGACAAGCGTCTGTGCTCACGAACGTGTGTTTTAATCAGCCAGACATCCAGCAGGCAGTTATGTTTCTGTGTGGCAGCAGGTAGCATGTTAACCTTTGAGACAAATGACCTTCATTTTGAATCACATCCACATGTGAAAATATTTAATGTTACTAATAATGAAAGAATCAGAAATGTCAGGTCTGGGAGGTAAGCACGGGAATGCTTGTTTAGTAGATAATAAAACAGAACACTTTATAAAGGTATTAGTTACACCACAATTTTCTTCGATATTTAAATAAGTGTATATTTCAATAAGTATCGCAGTCCTGTGCTAACATATATATACAATATATTAATTATATTCCACGAGACTAACATATATATATTCTTCAATATTTAAATAAGTGTATATTTCAATAAGTATCCCAGTCCTGTGCTAACATATATATACAATATATTAATTATATTCCACGAGACTAACATATATATATATTCTTCAATATTTAAATAAGTGTATATTTCAATAAGTATCCCAGTCCTGTGCTAACATATATATATTAATTATATTCCACGAGAGAGTGGCAATAATACAATATTTACAAAATAATGGGTTTTATGTATTAATGTCAGAGGCTTAGCCTTAATATTACAGTAAGCTCACAAGTTATTGAGTTAATATATTAAACTGAAAATAGAGAACATTTATTGTTGATAAAAGGAATAAATGATAGCTTTAGCCCTAGAAATGTTGCAGCTTAACAGACACTCACTTTCAGCAAGGCCGTAGTCAAGGTTTTTTTTTTGGTGGTTCAAGCCCCCCCCCCCGCTCTCCTCCCCAAATTTTATGGACAAAGTATACATGGCTTTATTTATGGTTCAAAAAAATATCAAAATTAAGGTACAAGTACCAATTAGGGGGCTGTGTTACTGTAAAAAGTACTTCAGAGAGTAATTATTGGCCTTGACCTTCAGAACAATATTCAGAATGGGGCATTTAAGATGAACCACCAAAATATATCAAAAACTAATAAGTTTAGAAAAAAAAATGTTTTAAACAAAAGTTTATGGTTTTTAAGAGGGAAAGAGGTGACCTGGCGTTCTAGGGGCAAGGTGTCAGACTTCTATGCTGGCGGCCGGGGTTCAATCCTCGGTCCTGGCAAAGATTTATCTGATTACCAAACCCTTCCTTCACCACTGACAAGACATCTTGTGAACGTGGGGAATGCCAGGCCTACACCGTGGTTCGGATTCCACGTTAAACTGAAGGTCCTCCATTTCATCTCACAATCACCCTACCATTACACATTAGCGTGAGTGTGTATAACCCGAACGGGTAGTAAGACGCGGTGCTAATAATAATAATAATAATAATAATTTAAGAGGGAAAGAAAGCCGTACTAGTTATTTTTTATTTGGTTGATGTCTTCAAGGCTATTTTGAGGTCAACTTTGTTTTTCTTTAATAATAATCTATTTTTAACGGTATTCTATTTTACACACACACTCACAAAAAAACTTTAGCCTGAAACTTTTTTATTTGACATAATTTTAATTTTAATTTTAATTTTGTGTTTTTATAACGATTTTTATTCAATTTTTTTTTTATATTATGTTATTCTTTATCATGTTAAATGCAATATTATTTATAAAATTAATTTAATAAATGTTCTAAATCTTTCATAACACTTCTGGATTTTTTTATGAGGATGCCTTAAAGACAAAGTGTACCAACCACTACCAACTGCTGGAGAAAAATGAAGGAGCGTGTTAGAAATTCCTGCAAAAATATTTACAGGGAAGCTTTACTACGAGCTCATCAATCTTTTATAAAGCAAATTGAAAAGTATGTCAGGGTTTCAGGTCATCATTTTGAACATTTACTAAAACAATTTTAAAGATAGTAGAGACTTTAACGTCATAAGGAATAAAATAATATAATAAGAAACTGAATGAAAATTGTTACAAAAAATACAAGTTTTAAATAGCTAAAAGAAAATATGTCAAATAAAAAAAAGTTTCAGACAACAATTGTTTGTATTTTAGTGAAAAATAAAATTTTGTTACAAAAATTTAGATGTTTTCATTTAAAAAAAACAAAGTTGACATTTAAATACCCTTGAAGACATCCATCAAATAAAAAATAGCTAATGCTGTTTTCTTTCCCCGCTCAAAAAAAAAACACAACTTTTATTTGAAACAATTTTTTTTCTAAAGTACTTTATTTCAACATATTCTAAGTGTCTCGACCGCTATAAGTGTTCTCAAAGTTGTGAGTGTTCCAATAAAATATGTTGTGGTCTAAAACAGCGGTTCTTAGTCTTGTTGGAATTAGAGACCGCCAGAGAATTGCTACCACATCGACTCCTATAACCCCCAATGAGAGAACACGGTAGTTAAATGAAGCAGAACTGTGACAGCTTGTACTTTCTAGGTATTTATGAGTCTCAATGTAAAGTACTTGTATTTAAGTACTATAATAATATTAATATTTAGCACCGCATCTTACTACCCGTTCGGGTTATACGCTTTAAGTAATAAATACTCTAATGGATTAAGAATTGGGAAGGTTGAATTAGAGGAAGTGAACTCACATTTGTGTGGAGGGAGCGTGGAAAACCATTTAGGAAAAAGCACCCCCAGTTCACCCGACCGAGATTCGAACCTCGATCTCCCCGTCCTCAGCAGTAGAGCTCAACACTAAGTACTATAATGAGTCAACAATGATTCTAAGACTAAGGTTTTGAAATATATTTATATAAAGTCTGTTCAGCGTAGGAATTGATTTCTGAAAGGCCTTTTTCCCTACCAGAAATCCATTATATAATAAGATATTGGTAGGGAAAATACACACAAGTCCACTAAGTGTTCCCAAAGCAGACAAAGTTTAGTAATTCTATGTGTAAAGCATTAAACCTTCCTTGGTGAGTTACTGTTCAACCAGTGTAATAAAGTCAGTCTGTTTGTCAAGTTTTGTCACCAGGTTAGTCCGATGTTCAGTTTGAGAACCTAGTTAGGTCTTCGAGCAACCAGAGTGAACGCTACTTGTGAGGAAGCTAACCCGTACAATGTTCAACCAACAAATGCAAGCCATCAATTCCTGTGTTTACTCCACTATAAAGCTGAACAAGTGTCGGGACATGGATATCGAGCATGGCTCTGTGATGGAAAACACATGTTCTAGTGTTCGCTTTCTCTTTATTGTTAATTAAGGTGATTTTTAAACAGGTTTCAAAAATAAATTTTACATAATATTCGTGCAATTAGTGTTCTTTTAAATTGAGCTATTGTAGTCTGTGTCAATTTTCTGGTAGCTTGTTTAAATCAATAAAACTATTTTTCTCTGCATAATGGCAAGTTAAAATAAAACGTCAAACAAAATATACTGGATTGGCACTCAAGTTGTACTTGGAAAAAGTGGGGGAAATCAGGGGTGATCAGGTATTCATTTGGCGGTACAAGAAGCAGTTACCGATTATTTGAGGTCCGTAAACCTAATAGAGGAAATCACCAAAGCCGTAACTGAAATATTTACAAGAAAAGTCAAGGTTCTCAAAGAAACAATGGACTTTAATCGACGCAGGGTTAAGGAACATAACTCAAACTTGTGTTGAAAGAGAAGGAGAGTGCATCACTACAAACAACAATGAGTTTGATGTGATGATGCGAACAATAGCAATAAATTTGGAGTCGTCGCATTTGTTGGTATTCAGAAGTCCCCGAAAGAGGAAACCGATGTGTTGTTCCATTAAATGGTGAAGAAAATAGGTGTAAACCTTCCCCCCCCTAATAGCGATAATAATAATAATAATAATATTTAGCACCGCATCTTACCACCCGTTCGGGTTATACGCTTTAAGTACTAATTACTCTAATGGATTAGGAATTGGGAAGGTCGAATTAGAGGAAGTGAACTCGCATTTGCGTGGAGGGAGAGTGGAAAACCATTTAGGAAAAACCACCCTCAGTTCACCCGACCGAGATTCGAACCTCGATCTCCTCGTCCTCAGCAGTCGAGCTCAACACGACTAGCGCGTTAGACAACTACGAGCCACCGAGGCGGGTAATAGCGATAGAAGCACCGCAGTGTTGGGTTAAGGCGGGAGGGAGTTTCCCGGCAGATTATAGTGAAGTTCAACAGATGCCAAGTCAGAGGGTGAAGTATTTCGCAAGAAGAAACCGTTGGAGAGCAGTGGGACCACAATCCTAGATCTTACCGTGCGTGGAGCGCATTCAAGATTATTCAGTAGATTAGGAGTGAGATCTGTGTGGACAATCAATGACGCTGTTCGTGTTAAGCCTTGCACCGGTAAGCTCAAATATAAGTTAACGTGCCAAGAGCTCGACATAATCGAGTAAGGTTGTATCTCACTTTAACTATAACTAGATTTATTTTATTTTTCCCTTAATTAATATTTAGTAATAGGCCGGTTTTTTATTTGCATTTAGTGATTTATTAATTTAGTTTTGTTCAGACAAAACTTGTATTTCATCAAGAAATTTAATTTTAAATGAATAAATCTTTTATTTTTATTTTATTTTTAATTCTAAAATCAGAGTGGTGGAGTCAAAAGCAATTTTGGGGGGAGTAGAAGTCAGTAAAAATGTACAGACTCCAATTCTGGCTTCAAAATAAAGACTCATAGTATTAAAACAATATTACTTTAATTGAAAAATGACAGGAATCGCGCCTGGGACATTTGACTTAGTTAGCCAATGCTCTAACCACTGTGCTATCCAGGAGTAGTCCGATGTCCATGGTTACTTTTCTCTCTAGCCGAGATCGCCAAATCTCCAAATCCCTCCTCCCATGGTCACAGCCTTGAGAAACTACCATGAAGTATTCCAGTATATGTCTGTGAAATGGGTGACCTGGCGGTCTAGGGAGTAAGGTGTCGGCCTCCTGTGCTGGCGGTTGGGGTTCAATCCTCGGTCCCGGCACATATTTATCTGATTACCAAACCCTTCCTTCACCTCTGACAAGACATCTTGTGAATGTGGGGAATGCCAGGCCTCCACCGTGGTTCTGATTCCACGTTAAACTGTAGGTCCTTCATTTCATCTCACAATCACCCTACCATTATATATTAGCATAAGTGTGTATAACCCGAACAGGTAGTAAGACGTGGTGCTAATAATAATAATAATCTATGAAATGTGTAGTGTAAACGAGTGATTAGAGATAATAATTTTCTTTGTGATTTTCAATTGGATTGATAATGAAGAGGGAGAATTTTATTGTTATTGAACGGTCCCTATTTCCTTTGAAACAATTCTAGGTTCTACTATTTTATGATGTATTGAGTGATACCATATAAGATGTATGATTGTTTTCACTGTCGATTGTTTTCACTGTCAATGGTATAAATCTGAGATGATAAACCAGTGCCTGAAATTGAAACAAAACTTACATTTCAAAGATAATACTATATTATTATTATTATTAGCATCGCGTCTTACTACCCGTTCGGGTTATACGCACTTACGCTAATGTGTAATAGTAGAGTGATTGTGAGATGAAATGGAGGACCTACAGTTTAACGTGGGATCCGAACCACGGTGGAGGCCTGGCATTCCCCACATTTCACAAGATGTCTTGTCAGAGGTGAAGGAAGGATTTGGTAATCAGATAAATCTGTGCCGGTACCGAGGATTGAACCCCGGCCGCCAGCACAGGAGGCCGACACCTTACCCCCTAAACCGCCAGGCCACCTTGATAATACTATAAACATGGCACATTATTAGCCAATACATATATTATATTTGCATATTTGTAATGAATCACTAAGTACAACTTCAACATTAAATTCAGATTGTTTGGTACCGTGATCTCAATGCAAGAAGAGCAGGAAATTACACTTTTGGAAATGTATGTTGCGGAAAAAGAGACTTTGGGTACTTACAAATGTTATCATACAGTTTTGAGTATCGCACTAAGAGTTCACAAGACCCTTGAAATAACTCCTTTGCCCTCTCTTAGCGCCCCTATGTTGCAGAGCAGTGCACTAGTGTTACCAGAAATGCATAAGTTTGCTTTTTTTTTTGATTAAATTTATGATAATTCAATCCTGTGTCAAAACATATTGATTAAATATTAACCTAATACATGGTGTCTACTCAACTTGACCAATGAAATCCCCGACCTTTTCCCTGATTTCCCCTGATCCTTTCCTAAAATTCCCCACTAAGAAGGTATGTCTCATCCTCCTAACTCGCACCCCCCCCTCTCCACCCTCATTTTTCTATTAACCTTTTTTATGAATAATAATAAATTTTAAAATTTGAATATTTTTTTTAATTCATATTAAAATTGTTTACTAGGAATTATAAAATATATTACACAGCTACAAACAAAAAAATGACATAATTTACTGATTTAATGATTATCGTATTTCATATTTTGAGTAAAATATCATTTTCCCGGATTTTTATTGTGATTTACCAAATTCCCGACTTATTCCCGTTTTTTTCCCGATCACTTCAAATTCCCGGCTGATTCCCGTTTTCCCTGATTTCTCTGGATGGTAGACACCCTGTAATATTAAGATGTAATAAAAGCGTTAAGCAGACGGACTACCTTGTGAAATACGAGGAACAATATCGACGCCACTACCAAGAGACGCGTGTTCACCGAAACTATCTGGACTGTTGAGTTAGTCTAGAGTTAGTGATGTCGTCGCCACATCTGACAAGTTTGTGTTGATAAAGAGACATGAGTGATACGAGTTCCACGTGGTTGTTTATTCCACTGAACATTTTACTAGTTTGTAAAAATGTTGACAGTGTTGTGAAATCAGACATCACAATTTACAAGTACCCGGGGGGGGAGGTAAAGAGCATGCGGTCTCTTTGACTGACCGTTCAAATCACAACTATTGAGAAGTTTTGCTCGAGTTGAAATCATTGTTCTTTCAGTTTTAAATAATTGTAGGTTAAGTATGGGTTTCATTTATTCTAGTATTATAATAACATATGCACATGATTTACTGTTTTTTAATTTAATAAGTAAAGTAATTGTTCCAAATATTAACTAGTGATTTAAAATCCTTTTACAATGATTTGACTCAAGGTAAAACTTTTATAATTTTTTTGTCTTTTTAAATCTAATCAATTTCTTAGATGAGCAATGCCTGTACCACTTTGTGTGTCCATCTCTTCCAATAAAAATAATGCATCTCTTTGTTCGGCCCTTGCGTCTTTTCTCTGAACTTGCGCGGACCGCACCAACCACCCTCGATATTGCCTGGGTCGTGCCATAGATCATGTTCGCTCTTTACTCTATGCCAATGAGAACTCTCCTCTATATCACTTGGCGGACACTTTTTCTCCCGTTCTCACGCGCCAATGGGAAGCTCTCTTTGCTCTGATTGGACAAGGCAAGGCGGCAGTGGAGGGTATTTAACATGGTGATTCCTCGGTCAGAATTCAGTGGCTACCAAATCCTGGAGCGTCACATATTCCCAAAAGAGCCAATACATTTTCAAACGTCAGAAGGAGCAATATTGTCCTATAATACTCTCTCTCTCTACCTTCACCTGTCCCACCACGACTCACGTTGCCGAGACCTTCCCGTCGACCTTTTTACCCCCTCCACACCCACTTGTCGTTTAATCCTCTCTCTCTCTCTACCTTCACCTGTCCCACCGCGACTCACGTTGCCGAGACCTTCCCGTCGACCTTTTTACCCCTTCCACACCCACTTGTCCTTTAATCCTCTCTCTCTCTACCTTCACCTGTCCCACCGCGACTCACGTTGCCGAGACCTTCCCGTCGACCTTTTTACCCCTTCCACACCCACTTGTCCTTTAATCCTCTCTCTCTCTACCTTCACCTGTCCCACCGCGACTCACGTTGCCGAGACCTTCCCGTCGACCTTTTTACCCCTTCCACACCCACTTGTCCTTTAATCCTCTCTCTCTCTACCTTCACCTGTCCCACCGCGACTCACGTTGCCGAGACCTTCCCGTCGACCTTTTTACCCCTTCCACACCCACTTGTCCTTTAATCCTCTCTCTCTCTACCTTCACCTGTCCCACCGCGACTCACGTTGCCGAGACCTTCCCGTCGACCTTTTTACCCCTTCCACACCCACTTGTCCTTTAATCCTCTCTCTCTCTACCTTCACCTGTCCCACCGCGACTCACGTTGCCGAGACCTTCCCGTCGACCTTTTTACCCCTTCCACACCCACTTGTCCTTTAATCCTCTCTCTCTCTACCTTCACCTGTCCCACCGCGACTCACGTTGCCGAGACCTTCCCGTCGACCTTTTTACCCCTTCCACACCCACTTGTCCTTTAATCCTCTCTCTCTCTACCTTCACCTGTCCCACCGCGACTCACGTTGCCGAGACCTTCCCGTCGACCTTTTTACCCCTTCCACACCCACTTGTCCTTTAATCCTCTCTCTCTCTACCTTCACCTGTCCCACCGCGACTCACGTTGCCGAGACCTTCCCGTCGACCTTTTTACCCCTTCCACACCCACTTGTCCTTTAATCCTCTCTCTCTCTACCTTCACCTGTCCCACCGCGACTCACGTTGCCGAGACCTTCCCGTCGACCTTTTTACCCCTTCCACACCCACTTGTCCTTTAATCCTCTCTCTCTCTACCTTCACCTGTCCCACCGCGACTCACGTTGCCGAGACCTTCCCGTCGACCTTTTTACCCCTTCCACACCCACTTGTCCTTTAATCCTCTCTCTCTCTACCTTCACCTGTCCCACCGCGACTCACGTTGCCGAGACCTTCCCGTCGACCTTTTTACCCCTTCCACACCCACTTGTCCTTTAATCCTCTCTCTCTCTACCTTCACCTGTCCCACCGCGACTCACGTTGCCGAGACCTTCCCGTCGACCTTTTTACCCCTTCCACACCCACTTGTCCTTTAATCCTCTCTCTCTCTACCTTCACCTGTCCCACCGCGACTCACGTTGCCGAGACCTTCCCGTCGACCTTTTTACCCCTTCCACACCCACTTGTCCTTTAATCCTCTCTCTCTCTACCTTCACCTGTCCCACCGCGACTCACGTTGCCGAGACCTTCCCGTCGACCTTTTTACCCCTTCCACACCCACTTGTCCTTTAATCCTCTCTCTCTCTACCTTCACCTGTCCCACCGCGACTCACGTTGCCGAGACCTTCCCGTCGACCTTTTTACCCCTTCCACACCCACTTGTCCTTTAATCCTCTCTCTCTCTACCTTCACCTGTCCCACCGCGACTCACGTTGCCGAGACCTTCCCGTCGACCTTTTTACCCCTTCCACACCCACTTGTCCTTTAATCCTCTCTCTCTCTACCTTCACCTGTCCCACCGCGACTCACGTTGCCGAGACCTTCCCGTCGACCTTTTTACCCCTTCCACACCCACTTGTCCTTTAATCCTCTCTCTCTCTACCTTCACCTGTCCCACCGCGACTCACGTTGCCGAGACCTTCCCGTCGACCTTTTTACCCCTTCCACACCCACTTGTCCTTTAATCCTCTCTCTCTCTACCTTCACCTGTCCCACCGCGACTCACGTTGCCGAGACCTTCCCGTCGACCTTTTTACCCCTTCCACACCCACTTGTCCTTTAATCCTCTCTCTCTCTACCTTCACCTGTCCCACCGCGACTCACGTTGCCGAGACCTTCCCGTCGACCTTTTTACCCCTTCCACACCCACTTGTCCTTTAATCCTCTCTCTCTCTACCTTCACCTGTCCCACCGCGACTCACGTTGCCGAGACCTTCCCGTCGACCTTTTTACCCCTTCCACACCCACTTGTCCTTTAATCCTCTCTCTCTCTACCTTCACCTGTCCCACCGCGACTCACGTTGCCGAGACCTTCCCGTCGACCTTTTTACCCCTTCCACACCCACTTGTCCTTTAATCCTCTCTCTCTCTACCTTCACCTGTCCCACCGCGACTCACGTTGCCGAGACCTTCCCGTCGACCTTTTTACCCCTTCCACACCCACTTGTCCTTTAATCCTCTCTCTCTCTACCTTCACCTGTCCCACCGCGACTCACGTTGCCGAGACCTTCCCGTCGACCTTTTTACCCCTTCCACACCCACTTGTCCTTTAATCCTCTCTCTCTCTACCTTCACCTGTCCCACCGCGACTCACGTTGCCGAGACCTTCCCGTCGACCTTTTTACCCCTTCCACACCCACTTGTCCTTTAATCCTCTCTCTCTCTACCTTCACCTGTCCCACCGCGACTCACGTTGCCGAGACCTTCCCGTCGACCTTTTTACCCCTTCCACACCCACTTGTCCTTTAATCCTCTCTCTCTCTACCTTCACCTGTCCCACCGCGACTCACGTTGCCGAGACCTTCCCGTCGACCTTTTTACCCCTTCCACACCCACTTGTCCTTTAATCCTCTCTCTCTCTACCTTCACCTGTCCCACCGCGACTCACGTTGCCGAGACCTTCCCGTCGACCTTTTTACCCCTTCCACACCCACTTGTCCTTTAATCCTCTCTCTCTCTACCTTCACCTGTCCCACCGCGACTCACGTTGCCGAGACCTTCCCGTCGACCTTTTTACCCCTTCCACACCCACTTGTCCTTTAATCCTCTCTCTCTCTACCTTCACCTGTCCCACCGCGACTCACGTTGCCGAGACCTTCCCGTCGACCTTTTTACCCCTTCCACACCCACTTGTCCTTTAATCCTCTCTCTCTCTACCTTCACCTGTCCCACCGCGACTCACGTTGCCGAGACCTTCCCGTCGACCTTTTTACCCCTTCCACACCCACTTGTCCTTTAATCCTCTCTCTCTCTACCTTCACCTGTCCCACCGCGACTCACGTTGCCGAGACCTTCCCGTCGACCTTTTTACCCCTTCCACACCCACTTGTCCTTTAATCCTCTCTCTCTCTACCTTCACCTGTCCCACCGCGACTCACGTTGCCGAGACCTTCCCGTCGACCTTTTTACCCCTTCCACACCCACTTGTCCTTTAATCCTCTCTCTCTCTACCTTCACCTGTCCCACCGCGACTCACGTTGCCGAGACCTTCCCGTCGACCTTTTTACCCCTTCCACACCCACTTGTCCTTTAATCCTCTCTCTCTCTACCTTCACCTGTCCCACCGCGACTCACGTTGCCGAGACCTTCCCGTCGACCTTTTTACCCCTTCCACACCCACTTGTCCTTTAATCCTCTCTCTCTCTACCTTCACCTGTCCCACCGCGACTCACGTTGCCGAGACCTTCCCGTCGACCTTTTTACCCCTTCCACACCCACTTGTCCTTTAATCCTCTCTCTCTCTACCTTCACCTGTCCCACCGCGACTCACGTTGCCGAGACCTTCCCGTCGACCTTTTTACCCCTTCCACACCCACTTGTCCTTTAATCCTCTCTCTCTCTACCTTCACCTGTCCCACCGCGACTCACGTTGCCGAGACCTTCCCGTCGACCTTTTTACCCCTTCCACACCCACTTGTCCTTTAATCCTCTCTCTCTCTACCTTCACCTGTCCCACCGCGACTCACGTTGCCGAGACCTTCCCGTCGACCTTTTTACCCCTTCCACACCCACTTGTCCTTTAATCCTCTCTCTCTCTACCTTCACCTGTCCCACCGCGACTCACGTTGCCGAGACCTTCCCGTCGACCTTTTTACCCCTTCCACACCCACTTGTCCTTTAATCCTCTCTCTCTCTACCTTCACCTGTCCCACCGCGACTCACGTTGCCGAGACCTTCCCGTCGACCTTTTTACCCCTTCCACACCCACTTGTCCTTTAATCCTCTCTCTCTCTACCTTCACCTGTCCCACCGCGACTCACGTTGCCGAGACCTTCCCGTCGACCTTTTTACCCCTTCCACACCCACTTGTCCTTTAATCCTCTCTCTCTCTACCTTCACCTGTCCCACCGCGACTCACGTTGCCGAGACCTTCCCGTCGACCTTTTTACCCCTTCCACACCCACTTGTCCTTTAATCCTCTCTCTCTCTACCTTCACCTGTCCCACCGCGACTCACGTTNCAGAGGTGAAGGAAGGGTTTGGTAATCAGATAAATCTTTGCCTGGACCAAGGATTGAACCCCGGCCGCCAGCATAGAAGTCTGACAACTTACCCCTAGACCGCCAGGCCAAATCTACAATATCTAAAATGGTCAGGTATTTTTGTGCTTTGAAGGTCAAGGACAGTAATTTCAAGAGGAAACTGACCACCATTTTTTTTCCCAGAGAAAAAATTAAGAACCACCCTGAGCGCATCCATCCAGGATTTGAAGCAATGGGATCGTATCGACTCAGTCAATCACAACGAAGTGTCAGCAATTTGACATATTAAAATGATCATGCTACTCTTTCCTAAACCGAGTGAGAGTCACAATGAGGCTAAGACCAGTGGCCCGGTCATTTCAGACATTTGAGACAATATAAAGTAGCCCCATGGCTTCTTTGGTGCTGACTGACAGCTCACAGCTGACTTCTGACAGTCAACGTTAAGATATATGCCTAAATTTTGACCGTCAGAAGTGACAGTTGCTAAACACATGTTTTTTCAGATCATATGGTTCAGCGTAGGGATACATAATTTGGTCTGATAACTTTTCAAAGCTTTTAGCTGTCAGCTGGGAGCTGTCAGCCAGCATCAAAGAAGTCATGAGGCTACTGTATTACTAAAGAATTGCCACACAACTCAAATTCCTTGCAAAGAAGGAAAATAAGTAAGTAAAACCAAATCAGCACTAGTTAAAACACAACAAACTGATTTACATACAAATTACAGATTTTAAGTATCATGGAGGTCGCAGTAGTGGTAATAGTATATATGGAAAACAACACATGAAAATAATACTGTATATTATATATATATATATATATATACATAAACTCACTTTATTTAATTTTGTTTGGTAATATAATTATTTTTTCCTAAAAATTAAACTTTTTTTTTTCTTTGGTACTCTATTTTATAGGCATTAGCAGATGGGCAACTTTGCCACTTTCTAGATAATTTATCTCTGAGGTGCACATTTCTTCGGTCGATTCTGATGTTATCCATTTCTTTTGTATGCACTTTCCAATACGATTATATTTATATTTTGAGTTATCATAAATGTCATAAAATATCTCAGCAATATTTGCATATAATGATTACACATTTTCTTAATTTAGTAACTCAGCCCAATTAACATTTTAAGTTTAAATACATAAGATCCAAGAACAATCTGACCCCGATTATTTCAAATAGTTCTTCCTTTGTAACGTGTGAAATTTGTGTCTAATATGTTTAAATTTATATCACCTATTAAAACTATCAATTCGTTTAATGGAACTAATTTAATTACCTATGTCATAGAATAGCCCCTATATCATGTGATTTTACTTCTGTAAGCAATATAATGCCTATTTTACCAATAACATTCCCCATTAAAGTAATAAGTTCATCAAGATATTTGTGGATCTTATATTAATTAAGGTGAATGATATAAAGGTTATTCGTATTCAGTGTCTTGTGTGCTGATAGTTCGATCCATTCAATGGGATCATCATATTCTTGACGCTGTACAGTTCTGATTGATATCCTTTTCAATAGTTTCTATATTTTCCTTTTACTAATTTTCTTCTGTATCGGTTATTTGTTTATACAGACTATTCTGTTTTTGATATCAACACTTGTTCCTTTAAATATGAGTGATCATATTTTACATTTATTACACACACAAAAAAAAAGCTAAATTAGATTATAGGGGCATACTTTATTTTGTTATTTATTTTAATTAGATCACTTTCTGCTCCTATTTTAAAGCTAATTTCACCATTACTGTTGAGAATGTAAATCTTATAGTGATATAGAATTGATCACCCCACGTAGAGTGGCAATTAAAGTGATATTGCATTAATTGGTCAACGTTGGGCGCCAATTAAAACGTAACATATGCGCCGATTGGAGTGACACTGTTTGGTTAGCTGATAATTGCCTCGTGATTGGGCAATAATTAAAGCGGTATGGTATTTTGGTTATATGATTGGATACTGGATTCGTACTGTGAGATAATTGGTTTTTATAGCCCCGTGATCGAGCGCCAATTATTATATGATTTTGTGATCTGATATTTAATTGAATAAATAAGACCTTTGAAATTATTATTATTATTATTATTATTATTAGCACCGCGTCTTACTAGCAGTTCAAGTTATACGCACTTACGCTTATGTGTAATGGCAGGGGGATTGTGAGATGAAATGGATGACCTAAAGTTTAACGTGGTCTCCAAACCATGGTGGTGGCCTAGACTACTCTCTATTACTGGCACTGTTAATAATTTGTTTTGTTAGACATATATTCATAAGCACAATCGCTTATATATGATCTACCCCTTGCCTCTTGGACCCCCTTGTCTGTAGTGTCAAAACCAACTAATCAAAAGACTCCTGGCAACAGGTGTCGTGAAGGCTAGCTTCTTATTGGGTAGAGGGAGCTAGCGTCACATGATTTTTTTGTATTACTGCAGAGTTGGTTTTGAAAGAAAAAATAAGTTTTAATGGTGCAATATATTGACATCAGTTCTGAAAAGCGCGTGATTCTCCATGTATGAAGTATAGAAAGGATATTTTACATACCGTACTTTTAAAAAATATACCTTAATCCATGACTTTTTTAATATATGACAGGGGTCCAAATCAGTATCATTACAATACCCCCCCATTTGATTATATCTTAACTTGTTTTAAGAATTTAATGAATTGTGATAAAAGCAAATTCCATACTATACAAAAGCTACGTCATACTTGACATTTGATATTATTAAAATTAAACATGAATACATTTATAGAGTGTAAATTAAATAAATTGTATAGGTGTATAAACATCGATTTAAAATTACTTGTATAACAATGCAATAGTTATAATATATTGTTGACATGTTTTCACAATTGATTGCCTTTATTTTTAATGTCCAGTCTTCTTGATGAATAAACGGAAAGAAATAATTTTCTATTTTTATTATTTATTTAATATTTCATTTTTATTTTCCTTATTTGCCTTACTTCGTGAAAAAATCGTCACACTGTTCTTAAAATAGTGATATCATAGAATTTTTAACAAAATTATAAATTGCTTTGGTTAAATAATTAACTTTGTATTTGAGCTTAGGTAAGATTAGGTTTAGTTTAAATTGAATTCAAATATAATTTAATGTAGGCTGCAAAATATTGAAAATAAATATAAGTGAATATATGAAGTATCTCAAAGTACCTTAAGTTCAAATTAAATTTTAAAATGCTAAATTAAAATTTTAATATTAAACTTATATTTTATAAAATGTTTAATATAATTATCGATAAACCAATTATTTCTATGAGAACTCAAATCTTTATATGAGTTGTGTTAATTATTCAATCAATAATTGTTCACCGAATCCTTTACAGTAAACTTTCTGTACAACATAAATTTAAACATAAAATTTACTTAATTAAATTGTCCTTAAAGTGAAAATAAACACATCCTACATATTCTTAATTGCTATCTGGAATTAATTTCGAAAATGGGGTCACGTTTTCTCACAAATTGATTGAATTGATTATTGATTTGATTAAAGTTATTTATTACTGAAACCAAAATGACTGGGACGTAAAGTAGTGACAAGTACTTACTGCAAACGAGCAGGTAGGGGGGAACGTTACCCTTCAAAGTTATAACGGGACAATTCTCCCTCCCCTAGTGTTCAGCAAGGGAGAAGGGTTAGCGACAGATCCCGGCAGCCGGATAGTTTGAGCTCTGGCCTTGGAGCGGCGACTAGGCCGGTACTGTATGTGAACACGGAATAAGGAAATATTACATATAGATCAAAATAGGAGAAAAGATAAGGAGGGGGCATGATCCCTCAGGAAGCATGCAAGGGTTAAGATCACCTGGAAAAGCAGGGTGAGGGGATGGTTACATTTTGTCAAAGCTGGAAAAGCAGGGTGAGGGGATGGTTACAATTTGTCAACTAGTTAAGTTTTATGTGAGTAAATACAAAGGATAATTTTAAGTTTAGAAGAATTTACATAGTTTCAGTTTAAAAGAAAGTTAGGAAGTTTGATTAATTAATAGACAATCTTGGAAATCAGAATAAATATATTATTTCACCAATTGTGCATTTTGCCAATGAGAACTAAGATATGAATCTTAATATTTGTGTGGGGGGTTATTTTAATTAAATTAATTACATTTCAATAAATTCCACAATATTGATTAAGATATTAAAGGAGTCACAGAGTAAGCTGATGAGCTGAAGGATAAGATTTAAGATATCTAAAGAAATTAATTTAGATATGCACTTGAGTACGGTATTACAGTAAGTTAAGGTGAGTGGAAATGAGAGGCCAGTAGGGTCTTGTTTAAAAGCATTTTTTCAGATATAGGAGTTAAGGTGTATTGGTCGGGGAGTTAAGGTTTATTAAGGTATAGACTTGGCCATGGGCAAGCCATGATATAGATTATGCAATCGTCGTAAAGAGTTTAAAGATGACCCGAGGGCATCTATCAGCGTTGAGAAGTTGAGGTGTATTGGTCGAGGGGTTAAGGTGTAATGGTTGAGGAGTTAAGGTGTATTAAGGCATGGACTTAGCTATAGGTAGGTCATGATTAATAATTTCATTTTTCTGGTGAGTTAACGAACCACCAAGGATCAGATAGCAGGTATTCACAAGCATAGAGCTAGCACAATGCAGGGAGATGTCAGCAATTATAATAATGAGGTAAAGGCCTATGTTTTCCACTAAAATGTAATAAATATGTAACGGTGAAATCTACAATGAAATTGATAGATATGGAGGAGATTATGAAAAGGTTTAAAAGGGTATTCTGTGATTGCGTGATGTAATACTGATCCATCAACAAGGATAATGAGAACTAATTAGGGTGTTGTACCTAATGAGGCTACTGTAACTGATTTTAATTATGATTTCATTTTATTTAAGTGCCTAAGGCAAATAGGCAACATTCAAAAGTTTTGATCAAGATAAATATATAGTTAAAGATTTTTCACTAATGAGAAAATAATTACTCAATTAGAAAGAGGAAAATAATTTTCAATATTTCACAGTAGTGTGACATATGATTTCATACTAATTCCAAGCGTACTTTAAGAATGCAAGATTGTCTTATATCCATTTCAACTATTTTAAACAAAATAAGTTCAGGTTAATATTGTATATTATTTAGCTCACACCAAAACAGGTTGACAATACGAAAAAGAAATAAGGTAAGAGGGTTTGACAGCTATGTCACTAGCAAGGTAAAGAAAGTAAAAAGGGTAGTATGACCTTGAATAAAGAGCCAGGACTCGCAAACAATAATATTAGAAAAGAACTGATGTTAATAATAATTGACTGATTATTATTATTATTAGCACCACGTCTTACTACCCGTTCGGGTTGTACTCACTTATGCTAATGTGTAATGGTAGGGTGATTGTGACATGAAATGAAGGACCTACAGTTTAACGTGGAATCCGAACCACGGTGGAGGCCTGGCATTCCTCACATTCACAAGATATCTTGTCAGAGGTGAAGGAAGGGTTTGGTAATCAGATAAATCTTTGCCGGGACCGAGGATTGAACCCCGGCCGCCAGCATAGAAGTCTGACACTTTACCCCTAGACCGCCAAGTCACCCATAATTGACTGAGAATGTAATGATGTAAGAACTGATGTTAATATTAGTTGATTGAAAATGTAATAAGGTAATAACTGAGGTTAATATTAATTGACTGAAAGTTTAATAATGTAATATGCCTTGCTCAATGGCAAGCAATTAATAGTTCTATGGTAATAAATTATATGAGGTCACATTAATAAATAAACACTAATCAAATCAATAAAAAGTTAAACAAATATTGTGAAAAACTTGACCCATTTTTCGAGTTGATTTAAGGTAGCTATTAAAAATATGTAAAATTAATTTTATTAAGAACAATTTAATTAAGTCAATTTATATTTAAATTAATGTTATACTACAAATATTTATCATAGAGAATTTGGTAAACAGTGATTGATTGGATAGCTAAAAATACACATAAAAATTTGAGTTTTAAAGAAATAATTGATTTAATGATGATTAAATTAAACATTTTATAAAAATAATTTCAAACATGATATTTTTATCACAATAATTTAATGTTTAAATCAGCTATAAATTTATATTAATTTTCAAGATTTTCAAATTACTCTTGGATTTATTAAATTTAAAATTAACCTAATTTTACCTAAGCTCAAATACAAAGTTGATTATTCAACCAAAACCATTTATAATTTTGTTCAAATTTGTATGTGAACATAACATTTAAAACAGAACAACAAGTGCTACAATTTTTCAGTGATATAAATAAAATAAAAATGAAACATTAAACAGGAAATTATTTATTTCCGTGTATTCATAAAGAAGACTGGGCATTAAAAATAATAACATGTGAACAACGGATAAATAATATATCATAACTTTTGTATTGTATACAAGTAAATTGTAATCAATGTTTATATACATGTACAATTTATGTAGCTTACACTTAACAAATTTATATAAGTTTAATTTTAAGAATTATCAAAGGTTAAATATGACCTAACTCTTGCGTAGTATGGGATTTGCTTCTATCAAAATTCATTAAATTCATTTAAGATATAAGCAAATGGGGGGTATTGTGATGATATTGGTTTTAATTACTATAAATTATGTAAAAAGTCATGTATGAAGGTAATTTTTCTTTAAAGTAACATATGTAGAGTATCCCTTTAAGATTCATCCATGAAGAAACACGCGCATTTTAGAAATAATGGGAAAAGAATTTCATCACTAAAATATATTTTTTATACAATATTTCCTGTTAAAAGAACAACTACGCTATTTCCTGTTAAAAGGAACAACTTCGCAGTATTTGTCAAAGACGCCAATTCCCTATGCCAATAAGAAGCTAGCCTTCACAACACCTGTCGCCAGGACTCTTTCTATTAGTTAGTTTTTACACTGTTGACGAGGGGAGCAAAAGGCAAGGGGTATGTCATATAAAAACAGTTTGTGCGTATCAGTACAGGCATCCAAATATCAACACTAGGGATCCATCCACCTGCACAAGTCAGTCAGAGCCATACACTGGCAGTCACAGTCTAACACAGTATAAAATAACTTACATTAATATCACAAGTGTGCATTGATATAAAGCATTTAATTGGAATAATGTATAAGTAATTAACAGATGTCATTTAAATGAAACGTGTGTGAATAAACAGCCATCAACAGTTCTCTTTCAGACATTTATTAACTATACCGTTCTAATTAGTGCTACACCACGGAGCTATAAACAGCTGATTAAACGGTATATTTTCCGTACAGTGATGATAGGCGCTCGACCACGGAGCTATAGACAACCTAAACATCATCACAGCAATTATTATATCAGGGAATTAATCCGTAGTGTTACAATCGGCGCCCAAAGCAGGGCGATTGATTCAATACTGCTACAACTTGCCAATGACCAGGGCATATTACATTATTACACATTCAATTCACTTACATTAACATCTGATTTTTATAATATTTAGTTGTCTGTTGTTAAAGAGTGCTGGTTCTTCACCCAAGGTCTAACTAGCCTTTCAATTTATTTTACCTCGACTAATGACACAGCTGCTCAAGTTCAGGGTCAACCTACACTCTAGCTTTCACTTTCTCTCTCTTTCTACCTTTCTTTTGTGATGTCAACTTGTTGTGTGAGCAACTGATAATATACTGTATTACCCTAGCCTTAAAATGGTTGAAATGTATAGAAGATAATCTTGGAATCTTATAGTACGCTTGAAATCAGTTTTAAATCATATCACACAACCATGGAATATTTAAATTGTCTTTCCCTTTCTAATTGGGTAATTACTTTCTAATTAGTGAAAAAATCCCTTTTATCTGTTGACTAGAACCTTTTAAATGTTGCCTAGTTGCCTTAGGTACTTAAATAAAATGAATTTATAATCAAACATCTATTACAGTAGCTTAATTAGGTACAAGGTGACCTGGTGGTCTAGGGGTAAGGTGTCAGACTTCTATGCTGGCGGCCGGGGTTCAATCCTCGGTCCCGGCAAATATTTATCTGATTACCAAATCCTTCCTTCACCTCTGACAAGACATCTTGTGAATGTGAGGAATGCCAGGCCTCCACCGTGGTTCGGATTCCACGTTAAACTGTAGGTCCTTCATTTCATCTCACATTCACCCTACCATTGCGCATTAGCGTAAGTGCGTATAACTCGAGCGGGTAGTAAGACGCGGTGCTAATAATAATAATAATAATAATAATTAGGTACGACACCCTAATTAGCTTTCTTACGCACTTTGTTACTACATTAGTTTTGGCCATTTCAGCACACAATCAAAGATTACCCTTTTAAACTTCTTTATAATTTTCTTAATATTTGTCAACTTCAATCCAGATTTATTGTTGGACATTTATCACATAGGCTGCGCTGGCTAGCTCTCTGTATGATGATACCTGCTATCTGATCCTTGGTGGTTCCCAGACTCACCAGTAATAAAAATTGAAGCATGGCTTGCACGTCGCTAACTCCATGTCTGAATACACTTTAACTCCCACATAAAAAAAAGCTTTAAAATAAGACACAACTGGCCTATTATGTTTCCACTCAACTTAACTTACTGTAATAATGCATTTATGTGCATATCTAAATTAATTTCTGTAGATATCTTAAATTTTATCTTTCACCTCATCAGCTTACTCTGTGATTCCGTTAATGTCTTAACCGATATTTGTTGAAATTTATATAAAATGTAATTAATTAGATTAAAATGACCCCCCAAAAATATTAAGATTCGTATCTTAACTGTCACTTATAAAATTCACCATTGGTGAAATGATACATCTATTCTGATTTCCATGATTGTCTACTAATTAAGTTTGATCCTAATTACCTAACTTAATTAGCTAAACCTACAAAATGTGTTTCAAACTTAAACTATTTAAATTCTTATAGAATTCAAAATTGCCCTGTTGACATTATCTAATCTTGAACTAATAAACTTTTTTACCAAATAATAATATACAATTAAAAATATGTCCTTAGAATCTGCTCACACTATAATCTCCCCTCACGTGCTTTCACGCACCCTCCAGTTGACAAATGTAACTAACCCCTCACCTAACTTTCCATCCGCATGCTTCAAAAGGGACCATGCCCCTTCCCATAGGCATGGCATACCTTTGTTCTATTATCTATTTGCTCTCCTATTTTTACTTATTTTGAATTATAGAATTTCCTGTGATTAACTATGTTAAATCCATATGAAATTAGTATGATTTGTTCAGAAATTTTATTTTTAAAATTAAAGATTTTATATTTGTAAATATACTGGGTTTGAATCTTACTCCTAATTTTTTTTTTTTTTATTCTTCTAGGTAGCTGTCCTTGAGTTTATCCTCTCCTTTTTTTTGAACAAAAGATGTTTACCTGCAGGGTTGTTTTGGGGTAGAAAATTACAATAGATGTTTGTTGGAAAACTCAAGTGCGGGTGTGGGGAACATTGTATGTGTTAACAAATACTCTCTTTTTATTTTTTTACAAAAGAAGGATCAATCCTACCATTCTGAGTTTGTGGTTGCTAATTGTTAACTTTACAATTTATATTTTAGGTGTGTCTTGACAAATATGCATTGTCTTATATTGGCTAAAGTTGGATAGAATATTTCACTTTATTTTCGGTTACATAGTAATTATACTTACCCTTATTTTTCCTTTTATTTCAGAGACTAAATATTTAATCAAATATACTGTTGGTGATCCGAAATTTAAATACCTTTTGACCACTTCGAAGATTTTCGGGGGGATATATTGAAAACAACCCTTATTTTTCCTTGGTGCTGGCTGACAGCTCACAGCTAACTTCTGACAGTCAACGTTTAGGTATATACCTAAATTCTGACTGTCAGAAGTGACAGCTGCTAAACACATGTCTTTTGCATATCATATGGTTCGGCGTAGGGATACATAATTTGGTCTGGTAACTTTTCAAAGCCGTCAGCTATGAACTGTCAGTCAACACCAAAGAAGTCATGGGGCAAGTGTACCTAGTCTCTGGTTTGATCTCAGAATGGATCGTTTTCTCTGGTTCTATTTCTTTTTTGATCGTAGTCTCTGGTTCGATGTCTGATCAGATCTCTCGGATTGAATTGTAGTTTTAGGTTTTATCTCTGACTGGATTGTTGTTTTTGGTTCAATCTCTGATTGGATCGTTTTCAGTTGTTCTGATTTGATCATACTCTCTGGTTTGATCTCGAATTGGATTGTAGTCTCTGGTTCGACCTGACTGGATCATTTTTTGTGGTTCGATCCCGGATTGGATTGTGGTCTCTGGTTCGACCTGACTGGATCATTTTTTGTGGTTCGATCTCGGATTGGATTGTAATATTGAAATTACTATTATCTGCTACAATTTTAGCACCTAGGTCATCATTAATATTTGTTATTATTCGTATTACTGTTATAGTTTGACTAGTTTTTTTTAATTTTACTACTCATTGCATCCATTTTCTGATTAATTTTTTCATAGCCTTCTAATAATAAACTCATAAAATGATATAAACTTCTTACTTAGATTTAAAACTACCATGCTCCCTTTCAAAATTTACTAATATTAACAGGAATTCTATAGTATTATAAAAGTTTTTTTTATGTCTTGTGAATTAAATTTTAAAAATATATAAAAAATGTGTCTAAGGCTTATCTGACTAACTTGATGAGGTATTATGTCTGCTTGTTACACCTCGGTACGGTGTTCTTCGTTGGTGTGCCGTTTGTAAAACGTCTGCTTGTATCACCTCAGAACGATGTTCTTCATTGGTGTGCCGTCTAGTGTGCCGTGTGTGAAACGTCTGTTTCACCTCGGTACAATGTTATTCGTCGGTGTGCCATCTAGTGTGCCGTGTGTGA